>SSNR01000145.1:158269-179635 GCA_006937965.1 Callopanchax toddi | reverse complement strand
TTTTTTTTTTTTTTTTTTTTTTACAAAAGCAATCAAAAGACAAAAAAAAAAGAAAAGTGCAATGACACTAAGAGGAAAAGAAGAGTGAGTGGTCTGATTGAGTGTCCACTCTCTGGTCTAGACAGTGTTTGAATCATTGAAGTGATTCATGAAATAATCTGATCCAGAGTGAAGATCAGAGTTCTGGTGAACTGGGGGTGTCATTGTTCTGCTTTAGAACAACCTTCCTAACTGTAGCAGACTTATTTAGAATTTAAGTTTCAGTCCTGACAGGTTTGCATGGAGAATCCATTGATCTGTTTCCCCTTTCCTTAGAAAACTGTTGCTCTTGCTCATTTTTTTTAAGTGCCGGAAGCCTCGCCGAGCCTAAACACACCTCCTGCGCCGCACCATGTCACTCCGCTTCCAGCGCCAAAACACTGAGGCGCGCGGAAGGAAGGCTGGTCTTCTCGGAGCGCTGGCGCAGGGAATGGGGGCCGTGTATTTCCTGGACATGGAGAGGTTTTTGTTGCTCATGCCCGAACATAAAGCTGCAGTATGCGGGCAGGTGGGAATCACTCTAATCATCCAAGAGTTTTTGTTCGAAATACGTGTTTTTTCCTTTTTATTTATCCGGCTCACGCACTAAGGATTTGTGTTTTGTTGTAGGGCTTTAAGGAGAACTTAAACTTTAGATTATTTTTTATATTTCATTTTCAGTATAATAACGGGTCGTTTGAAGCTAGAATCCATAATGGCGCGTGGATCTGCTCATAAAAGTTTTACCCGCAGCTCCAACCCCTAATCTGATTTATTATTATTATTATTATTATTATTATTATTATTATTATTATTATTATTATCCTGGATGGAGATGAGCCTGAACCTGAGGTGAGAACCAACCTTCCCTTCAACATCCAGGGGTCCCGAAGGAAGGCAAGATGTTGGCAAAGCTGTTGAAATCAAGAGGCCTGCTATGCCATCAACTTGCCATCCCTCCCTCCCCTTAGCAGCCAAACCCGGAGGATTAATGTCTCAATAAGCTGTTTGCACAAAAAAATACCTCTAAGTTGTGTTTGATTAAGCCGAATTATTCTTGTGTTATTCACTGTGTTTTTTGCTTCACTTGTCAAGAATTTAGGGGAAACTTCCCCAAATTTACACTAAATTTCTCAGTCATATCATGTAAAAAAATGCGCAATGAGGAATGTATATGTTTACTCAGCTCATTCTCTTCTTCTAAAAGTGATGTAAAATGAGCAGTTCTTATAGCTGAAGTTTAAATGTTTTTTCATATTTCTCTTCTGTAATTAATGAGGTTACATTATCTTTGTTTTTACATCCTCTGCTTTTAATTCGTTCATAAAATGCTGTTTATTTTAACTTCAAAAGCAAAACAGATTTTAAAATCACTGTATCATACGCAAACTCATTTAAACTGTTGCACAAATTGTTGAGCAAACAGAATTTCATTTTGGTCATTTTTTATTTTGAAGCATTGTGATTGTGATTTGCCTTTCCTGTGATATTTAAATTGTTCAAATTAATTTACAAATCATGAAATAACCTGGGTAAAAATCAGTGAAAGTAGAACTGCACTTTTTAAAGTCATTTTTTTACATGTGCCTTTTTTTTTTTTTAAATAAGAATTACAGCCTTGTGTCAAACAACAGAATGTAGAAGCAGATCTAGAGTTTTATGTGTTCTATGTATTTTCATGTAATATTGCAAACTAGCTTCAGGTGTGAAATGAAAGAGAAAAAGTGTTTCTTTAAATGCATCAAATATATTTTTGCAATAAATAAATCCCTGAGGATGGAAAGATGGACAAAAAATAAAAAAATAAATAATAAATAGATATAGATAGATAGATAGATAGATAGATAGATAGATAGATAGATAGATAGATAGATAGATAGATAGATAGATAGATAGATAGATAGATAGATAGATATAGATGATAGATAGATAGATACATGTAACAAAACTGCAGGATTGAAAAGTCTGAAATTTGACAAATTAAAAAATGTGACAAACGATTATTGTGTATTTTAAAGAACCTTCAAAACAGTTAGTATTTGTTTTAATATTTGTCATGTCTGGTGTTTTTAATGCATTATCAAGCAGTGTTAGTCCAGTTATGACCCATAAGGGATTTTTATGGTCACGTGGCCTCCTATAAAAACACATTATTTAAAAATATTTTTAACTTCACTAAAAATAAAACCCAGAAAGTCATTTTTAGCTTTTTCTAAATGATCGAAAACACCAACTGTGCGTCTTTCGACCGTGGTGCGTTTTTTCAGCACAACACCGGTCACTTTTCCTGTCGCTTCGCTGTAGCCGAGAGTCACGTGATTTTCACTTAGCAGTCACGTGACATCCGGAAGCCTAGTAGCTTGTGCCGCTTCCACGCTGGTTTCGTTTTCCCCGCTGTAGTTACATATCGTTTGTTCTGCCCTTGTTGGAAACCTTTAACGGTCTGAAACAGGGGAAGGCTTTCAGTGAGCGATACCTAGTCCGCCATTTTCAAAAGTGAACCCGGTGAACCTGCACGTTTTCCTGTGAAAACGTTAGCTTAGCATAACCTGCTGCCAACATAAACAGCACTATGAAGCAGAAGTTAGTGACTTTGTAATCTTTCTGTAGGCGACTCATCACATTTTCAGCAACTGGTAAGTTGTTTGACAGTGTTGGGGAGGGTAAAAGTGGCTTGTTTTCTATTTTTGTATTACTAAACCACATTTAGCTCAGTCCAGGTAAACAGTCTGAATCTTGAATATGACAGCTGTAGGTAAAAATGTATTTTATGGACACGTGGAAAATATAAAACAGATGAAAGGGGGAAAATTCCCCACTCCTCTTTTGATCCTGTTGAAATTTTAAGAAAGTTTAGTTTTTCTTTTTGAACCACAACCTATAAGTTGTTGAAACATAAAGCAAAGGAGGTAAACAAACACGAACCTGAACTCACTCAGTTGTTTTTGTTTTCTCCACACTGAATTCATTGACAAATAGGGGGCATGTTTTTGTTTACTTGACTTGTGGGTTCATGTAGATTTCATCATGTATGGGATTAAAATGGATGATATTGGAGGTGAGGGGAAAAAAAATGAATATTTTGACAATTTTGCTCAAAAACAAAACCCAAACATCTCAGAATGCATGATTATTTTTTGTAATTTATATGAGATTAAAACTGGATTTAATGGGACATTTTTGTCCTCCAGTGACTTAAGAAGGTAGTGATTTTTAAAACTGCAGCTACACAGTTATTATTTTAAATAATCATTCTTAAATACATCCAAGACTGGTTTTAAATAACAAATCTAAACCACCCAACATTCATTTTATAGTAAAGTGATATTTTTTCTTAAAAAGTAGCATCATGTATTAAAACTGGTATTTAACGGGTTAAAATCCTGATAATATTTTAATAATTGATTTTGATCAGGACTGAAATTGATCAAAAGTTTCAACCACAAAGTAGAAAAAATATCAGAAATGTTTTAGAACAGTTTTAAGAAGTTGACATTTTTGTCCTCTAGTGCATCAAGTGTGATATTTCCACAGTGTTCCGGTGGTTTATTTAAAAAGTAAAATTTGAATATTGAAGTTTCTCAAAATTGAGGCGAGCCTTTGTTACAAAAACTGTGTCCTATGCAAAAACAACCCACAAGGCGGACAGATTAAGAGAAGAAATTAGCAGAAATGGACATCAGCTTTATCATTTTCTAACTATTTATAATATATATGGTTTCAAAACAACATTCAAGAATGAAATGTTCTTTGAGTTTTGGTGGCGTTTAGCAAACAGCATTGATTCTCAAAATCCATTGAAAAACTAGACGTTTTGAATGGAATTAACCAAAAGTTATGTAACTCACGGTATTACCAGTAATCTGTGTCGATAATTTTAAATCCCTCAGCTTGACGTGGTCCTTAAAAAAATCTGAAAATCTAGCAAGATCATGAATTAAAAGTTAAACATGACATCTGCAGTAAAACATCTAATATTTATTCTAAAATCAATTAAATAATGTTGTTTCTGGTTGGTTCAGCAGAGATGAACAGTGAAAACTTCACCCTCGGTGAGAGGATCGTTGCTCCCTCTTATGTTCGACAGGGGTCTCAGGCCCGGCGTGGCCACGAGCAGCTCATCAGACTCTTACTAGAGCAGGTGAGCTAGACTCGTGCTTTTGTGATCCCTTCAGGTTTTTGTGGTTTCCTTCCTAAAACTTTAGTGTTACAGGGTAAGTGTCCCGAAGAGGGATGGAGCGAGAGCACCGTGGAGCTTTTCCTGAGCGAGCTGGCTGTGATGGACAGTAACAACTTCCTGGGTAACTGTGGCGTTGGAGAGAGGGAGGGCCGGGTGGCGTCCAGCCTGGTGGCGAGGCGACATTACAGGTATCTTTAAGTTCTGCAGTTGCTTGTTTTTGTTAATGTTTTTTGTTGTGTTGAGACTGAAGCCTCAGCTTAATCCTCTTTAGAAATGTAGAAACTTTAGCTGTGTTTTTGCTGCTCAGCTTCACTTTGATCTGAGGCTGAGTTTCAAATATGCTGATATTTGAATATAGTGTTTGTGTTCTTTGTTTTTTGAAATGTTCATTTTAGAAATAATACCCTAATCAAACTGTAAGTGACCTGATTTATTTGGCTCGTATATC
Source organism: Callopanchax toddi (assembly GCA_006937965.1). Lineage (NCBI taxonomy): Eukaryota > Metazoa > Chordata > Actinopteri > Cyprinodontiformes > Nothobranchiidae > Callopanchax > Callopanchax toddi. The sequence continues at coordinate 174,989 of SSNR01000145.1, read as the reverse complement.
ATTTGATAAATCATTAGCTCTGATTTTTAAAGTTTACTCCTCTTGTTGGCTGCTGCAGGTTGATCCATGGCATCGGTCGGTCAGGTGACATCGCTGCAGTTCAGCCTAAAGCTGCAGGATCCAGTCTGCTCAACAAGCTGACCAACGCTGTGGTGCTGGACATCTTGAAGATTTCAGGTCTATACATGATGTAGCATTAATCGGTTACTTTTCATGTTGACTATATTTGGATTTTTGTCCACTTTTTAGCTGTTTTCTGAAGAAAAAGTTTTAAGGGTTTATTTATTTGTTTGTTTTTATTAACTGGGTGTTGTAAAATGTATCCATTTCTTCTTTATTACAGGCGTTCGGAGTGTGGCGAGTTGCTTCGTTGTTCCCATGGCAACAGGAATGAGCTTGACTCTGTGCTTCCTGACCCTTCGTCACAGGAGACCTAAAGCTCGCTACATCATCTGGCCTCGAATCGACCAGAAGTCCTGTTTCAAATCTATGATCACAGCAGGTAGTAATCAAAGCTTTTAAAAATCATTTCAATAATCTTATACATTTAGTCAGATGTTCTTTGGAAAGAGTTCTTATTGAATGGGAGTGATCTAAAGATGGAGAGAACATCCATTAATTACAAAAGTTTTTGTTAGAAGTATTCCTTCCTCAAAGAAACAACTCTTTTTATTTTTATAACAGGTTTTGAGCCTGTAGTCGTGGAGAACGTTCTTGAGGGAGATGAGCTGCGAACAGACCTGGATGCAGTGGAACTGAAGATCAAGGAGCTCGGAGCTGAGAATGTTCTGTGTGTTCATTCAACGACGTCCTGCTTTGCTCCGCGGGTCCCAGACAGGTATAAGAACTTCAACTCAACCTTCATCTGATGTTACACAATCTTCAGGATTTCATGACTTTTTGAAGATTTTCAGAGGGGAAGGAGGTTTGACAAACGCTGAGTCTTTCTGTAGAGCCGTGTGAATTATTTTCTTCATGAGGTTATGTCCCCATGCATTATTTTTATAGGTGTTACTTTTCTGAAATCGGTATTTTGTTATTTTAGAACATTTATCCTGGAAACTAAAGGCAGAAAAAACTTGATTAAAAATCTGAAGAAAACCATTATAGTGGATTTCTTTTGGCTCTATAGCTTTAAACTGTGAGTTAACTGACTGAGTGGGGAAACGCTGAGCTTTTGGTTCCAGGATGATGGATTTTGTTAAGTTCAATCCACTCTGAGTATCTCCACCTTGAGTTAAGTTCAAGCACATCTGCAATAAGATGCCACCATCAGTGGAGCGTTGATGATATGATTTACTAACTGCAAGAACTACTTCAGTGGAGCAGGAAGTCCTTCTTAAAGCTTCTAAAGAATAAAGTAACACACTTAATTTTTCTGAGAAGAGAAGAATTCTTTATTCATCCCTCAATGGGGAAATGTCTGTGTATCAGCAGCAAGTAACAAACTAGTGAAAACACACAGATGAACACTAAAGAAATGGGAAAACATATAGGCAATAATAATAATACAATTCAAATAGAATTCAACTAAATTGTGACACGAATACAGGGTAAGCTATACAGTTATGATAAACCAAGAATATCTAATGTAAGCTCTTTATTTGGTTGGTTATGAGCAGTGATGGTTGACAGCATTTCTGATGATTTTAACATTTAGCCACACATCCAGTTGTAGCATAAAGGTGAAAATGGTGGATTAAATAAAAAGATTTTTATATGATAATACTCACAGATTCACATCCATCTCTTTCTAGAACAGAAAACAGAGTTTTACTAAACTCAGGGTTAACTTTCTCACGGTTAAAGCTATTTTCCTTTGTGTGTCCCAGGCTGGAGGAGTTGGCCACTATGTGTGCTAAATACGACGTCCCTCACATCGTCAACAATGCATATGGTGTGCAGTCGTCCAAATGCATGCATCTAATCCAGCAGGTACCACACTCCATCTCTTAATGGCATTTCTTTGTTGAACTTGTAGCTTGTTAAACACAAAATGTGTGTTTTGTTTGTTGCTGTGTAAATGTTTCACTCTCCTTCAGGGGGCTCGGGTTGGACGAATCGATGCTTTTGTTCAGAGTTTGGACAAGAACTTCATGGTTCCAGTAGGTGGCGCCATCATTGCAGGTTTTGATGAGTCTTTGGTTCAGGAGATAAGCCAGATGTACCCAGGTGAGTAACAGTACACACGTGTGTGTGTTTCTGCTGCATCCATATAAATTTCAGAGGATAAGACTTTTATTCTGATCTTTCTCTGATTTTTAACTTCACGCTTGGAGAACATGCTCAGTGGATTTCATTTTTAAGGAAAGTCACTTAAAGTTATCATCACAGATTTTCCCACCTCTTATAACAATAGGATGCATTAATTCTCCTACAGAGTTAGATTTTAAACATCTTAATGCTGCAACACGTCTGAAGAAACTATAATTGGAGTAATACCTGTTAGTGGCATCAGATTGCGCCAAATCAATTCTGCTAAGAAAACAGATCCTCAGACTGGTCCTTTAAGCTGAGAACATTCTGAATGAGTGCGTAAATAAAACCTGAGAGTCAGACCGAGACTTCTGTGATGCTTTATGCTACTGGAAGTTGTTTACATTTGATACCAAGCTGCTCTGTGGTTGTGTGTATTTTTCTTTATAAGATCATTTCTCAAATAGAGTTGTAAACAATCAGAAAGCCGTCAGAACCTGTAGATCTGGTTTAGTTGGTGACTAATATAAAGTTGGTGTATTTGTCTCTAAAATAATAAAACTAAGTTGTAAAAAAGATAAAATGCCATTCTGAAAAATCACTTCACCAAATAAAAAAAAAGTTTTGTTTTTCTTTTGATGAAATGAGAAGTGTTCCAAATGTTAAAACGCATTTAATGTAGTTAATGAAGGCAATGAGTAATTTTTCATGTGTTACTGGATCTTTACCGTCAACCGTTTTGGCCTTCTGTTCTCTCCCAGCGCAGATATTAATCTAGTCATCAACACTGATCTGGGTTTATTTCTTCTCAAATGTTGGTTTATTTTTATTCAACTTATCTACCAACCCATTCGATTTCATTCACTTACACAGGTATTTGTTTGAAGAAGTTGATTAAGTCACTTTTCCTGTATTTGAACTGAAAAACAGCCTTTTAATTCCCTCATAAATACTTAATTACATGTATTTTGATTAGCTTTCGAAAGAAAATGTTTTAATTAACTACTTCTAAGAGTTTTTCTGTTCATTTTATTTGTTAGGCCCGTTTCCACTATCGGAACGTCAGGGTAATTTTACTGGAACTCTGCAGTGCGCGACTGTTGACTATTGATGCGGGCCGTTTCGAGAGGGCCGTCTTCAGGAACCGATGGAGTCCCTGATCAGGGGCAGGTACTCGGATCGGCCCGATAGACTCGCGGAGTGGGAAATGTGGTTAACTCGTGCTGATTGGTTGTGGGATGAAGGGAAATGATCAAAGCAGACCGAGCCAAAGTAAATTACCTGTGTGTTGTCGGAGCTTGCAAAATGGCAGATAGATGCTGTGTCTTCGAGGTTGGATTAGTTCGTCATCAAGTATACTCATCCTTCTGTTAGGCACTCCCATCACTATGTATTAAAACAGCGAAATACGCTGCAACCGTCGCTTCTTCGTCCATTGTTGATCTATTTATTATTCTCCGCTTCCTTGTCTGTTCGCTTGTCAGTGACGTCGATGCTGACGTCTTACAAAAGTTCCGGAAAGGTGGGGGCTGTAATGGAAACACGAGCGTTGAGCAGAATGAGCCAGCTGATTGTCCTGTCAACTTCGCCCTCTAGGATTTACCCGGAAGTTCCGATAGTGGAAACGTGGCTGAAGGAAATAGCCTAGAAGTTTTACACATGGGGACAAATTGGTTGATGGCATTGAAACAAGACTTAATTTCTCCTGATACATGAGTAAATCATAAGCAGCTGGCTAATGTATGACTTTAGTATGTGGTAGATTAAGCTATATATTTTTTAACCCTTATTCAGTCAGGTTAGATTAAGAGTCTCCTCTGTGAGGGAGACCTGAAGGACAGTCAAAGGCTCAGTATCTTGTTTAGGGATGCTTTGACACATGGACAGGACAAGTAGAGCTGCCTCTCTACCCCTAGGCCACAGTCACTCATCCATATGCTAGAATAGTCTGTATAGATTTGTCGATGCTCCTAAAGAGACGATTATTTCTTGCATCATAGTCATGCTTCAAAGATTCTTCTAACCATAATGATTATCACAGGATCAAGCCTTCAGTCTGTTTAAAGGGAACAAACATCCTGCTGGGTAGTTTGGTCTCATGCTGCCACACGAACCAGAGAAACCAAAGACGAGAGCCGTCTGAGAAGAGACATTATAGATGTTCATGTTAGATTTAAAGGATTACTGATCATCACCAAACAGCTTCATGTTCCTGTAACCACACATGTTGTGTTTTCATGCCGTCTTCTCATCTGGCAACCGACCTCGTTCTGTCTCATCTTCTAGTCATCAACACACTTCAACCACAGTCATAACAGTTATTAAGAAGTAGAGTGACTAGCCACCCTTCCAGGATGTGGACTTAAGGGGTAATGCAGCTCTAGGAGGATCAGATAAATTGTGTGGACGGTAGAAAACAAAACCATGTAGTCGTGGTTAAGGTACGTCACTTTCTGATCGCATCATCTGCTGTATTTCCAAACATAATGGACTTAATGGAAGAAGGCGCTGCTACAGACAGAAAACAGGCACACACACACAAAAAACAGTCTGGAATTAGTCAAAATGCATGTTAACAAGCCTTAGTATTTCTGGGAAGATCTATGTTGGACTGGAAACTAGAGCTTTTTGGCCAAATCACATCAGCTCTTATGTTTAAAAAAGAAAAAAATAAGCTTTTAAAGAAAAGAACACCATACCCAGTGAGAAATTTGGAGGAGGCTCGGTTTGGTTTTGGGTCTGTTCTGCTGCCTTTATCACGACGACTCTTGGGTCTAGTGAGGGTCTAATGAAATCTCAAAGCTAAGGTAACCCAGCATCAGAAAGCACAGCCTCAGCCTCACATCATGGCTCCTCCTCCAACAACGAGCCCAAACAAACAGCTGAAAATAGTCAAGAAGAGCTGATTAAAATTAAAAACACTGATCAAAAATGTCTCTCCATGAGAACTGTGTCCTCATCTGTACATCTGATATTTTAAAACTTACATCAGGAGCAGATATTTTTACCCTACTTTAGTTTTCAGGTAGTAGACTATATGTTTAAATAGAGCTGCCTAGAAAGTGCCTGATTTTTCCTTTGTTTTCTTGTTTTTTAGGTCGAGCGTCGGCTTCGCCCTCCCTTGACGTCCTCATTACCCTTCTCACTCTGGGAGCCAGCGGCTATAAGAAGTACCTGTCAGAAAGAAAGGTGAGCACATGAAATCTAATAAAAAGCTATAAATAGTTTGTCCCAGGCACAGGTTAGACTGTTTGCTTGATGCTGTCAGTTTATTGTAACATCAAGATGGAATTTTAGTTTCTTATATTTGATGTTTCGGTGTCATTCTCCTTAAATATGAACAGTTGTGATGGATCTCAGTGGTTTTCTGCTCTCTCGCCCTCCTGACTGATGGTGGGGAGCTTTGACTGGAGCAGCCAGGAAGTTCTGAGAAAGGAGGAGTTTCACTTAAATGAAATGAATCCAGAAGTTTCTTCTTTGACTTGGTGCTGAAGCAGACTTGTTCATATTGCAGCATTCCTCTTTAGAGCTCAGGCACTGCAGTATTCACACACCTCCACTCTGCTGGAGCACATTTTCTGGACTAAAGCTGCTTTTCTTTTAGCTCAAATTAAATCAAAACAAGCTTGAAGGTGTTGTGAGTTTGTGTTTTTGTGGCATCCCGTGAAAACACCCTGCTATGAGAAATTAAACCCAACCTGATTAGAGCTCTATGAAATCCATTTTAATCAAGTTTCAGAACTTTTTTCCCTCAAATATCTTTATTTTCTAGTTTTATCTTTTGTAAAAAGATATTTTTGATCAAAAGATTACAGAAAACAGAAAAAGCACATTTTTGTGGGGGAAATAAGCTCTGAAAAATGATTAAAATTGATTTCATAGTGTCCTATACCTGATGTCTAAAAATCAAAACACCAAGAATACAACTGAAGTGACACACCTCCCTAGAAATCTAGTCATAATAAACGAGTTCAGAGGGTTAATATAGTAAAATATGCTCAGTCCTCTGGTGCTTTTTTAGTCTTTGAATTTAATAAATAAAACCTCCAGTGAACAACTCGCTGTCTCATTAAAACAAAGACAAAAAGCAGAAGCAGTGTGAAAGTCTGTGCATACAGTGGTCATCGCCATCTAGATCAGGCTGTTTAATGTTCAAAGAAGTTGTAAAAAAAAAACCAAGAGCTACATCTCAGAGTCTACCTGCTTCAGTTAGCAAGTAAAACACATCAGAACAGTTTGAAAAGACAAAAAAAAAATGATGAGTTGTTTGAGTGGTTCAGAGGAGAAAAGCCTTTCATCTATAAAAATAATCATCTGAACAAACTACAGTTCTAGAGCAATGTCCTTTAGACAGATGTGACCAAAGTAGAGATATTTACCCATGATGCACAGCTTCATGTTTGGTTAAACCAAGCAGAATATCAGCACAAACGCCTTTTATCAACTGACAGCACGGTGGTGGAGCGTTGATGATTTGGGCACCTTGCAGTCATTGAGTTGACCAATGAAAATGCTGTAAACCAAAGAAGAATGTGAGACCGTCTGTCTGTCTGAGCGCGGGAACTTTTACCGAACTGGGTCAAACAACAGGATGATCGTCCCAAATGCAGCTGCAATCCTACAACAGGTGCAACTAGAGCAAAACAAAGTATTAAGAGTGATTTAAAATGTTTCTATATCAATATCTCAAAGAACTGCTTAAGTAACCCCCTACTGCCCTGTAGATGATAGAGGCTGATGCACTAAATCAGTTACAGCCGCTCTCGTGTTGGTTAAGGCTGATTACCTGAGGCAGCCATCTTGAATTAGGTTGTAGATGTAGACATTTCATGGCATATTTTACTAACAAACACACACGCAGGCCAAAAGGCGGCGGGCAATAATGTCCTGGAGTAGCATGTATTTATAAACAACCGTTTTTATGTCCTGATACATGAAGCCTTAGATTAGGGGGGGGGTATTTACTGTACATCTATGAAATCCATCCGGTCTCTTCTATGATCTGGCAGCATGGAGGCTTATTGATTTCTCTCAGTCTGCTTTATGCATAATTGATGTAGAGAATCTGTTTTTCCGTAGTGTCTGCAGATCAGAGTGACTTCCCCCTCATCTCTCTGGGGTGATGACCTTTAAATACTTCAGCCATTTAATCCGTTGAGGTTCATATTTTAGCCACATGTACCACTAACTTAACGAAGCCCAACATATTTAAGAGGACCAATAGATGAGCAGTATGTTGTTTTTGTAGACGATGTTCTCTGTGACACACTGACTTATTGTCTGGAGGCACTTCGGCTTCACCCATCCTCCTCCTCCTCCTCCCCGTTTGGGATAAATAAAGTTGCTCTTTGTCATCAGAGAACAAGGGACACTTGGAGACTCTTGACATGGTTCAGACACTATTCGTTTATCCTTTCAAATAAAGAAAGCATGAGTCAGCAGAGTATGACACACGCCCACTCATCCTTTTAATGCTTCGACCGGGGAATCTGGCGCTAGTAGCCGGCACAGAAGAATAAAGAAAGACAAAACTCTGCAGTTTGCTGCAGGCCTGAGCTCAGAACATCTGTGCCCTAAACCTCCTCCTGCTCCGATTCAGTCGCACACACAAGCACTCTGTCAGCAGTTTTCATACACACGGGTGTTCAAATCTCCATCTAAAAGTGTGCATTCTTCTTCTCCTGCTCCTCTAATTGATCCCAGAGGTGGAAGCGTGGTGCAAACAAATATCCTGGAGGAAACAGACGAGGGTGGGGACTTGATTTGAGCTGCTTGCTTTTAGATTAGCGTGATTAGCAGTGAACCCTCCTGTTTACGTAAGAAGCTGCGGTTCTTTCATGTCCTCTGCCTCCTCCTGGTCTGTGTCTGCCTGCCTTTTCAGGAGATTTATTCATTCCTGGCTCAGGAGCTGAAGAGTCTGGCTTCTGCACACGGAGAGAGATTACTTCACACCCCACATAATCCCATTTCTCTGGGTGAGCTCCAAGTGCTGATCAGACACCAGCAGGTCTTCTCGCTGTCATTTATTTTTGCAGAATTGAAATATTTCCACCTATCATTAATTAAGCGTGTGTTGGGCGTGGCACCTCTCTCCTCTCCAGCAATGTCTCTAGACGGACTCCAGGCCTCCAGCGATCAGGCGGTGACTCAGCTTGGTTCCATGCTGTTCACCCGACAGGTGTCAGGAGCCAGGTAAGAAAAGGGCGTGGCCAAATTCTGCCTTTGAAAGGGTCAGACATAACATTTAAGTCTTGGCACTGAAACAGCCTTGTGTTGATGTGAGAGCTAAGATGAAAAAATGTCATGAACTTTATTTAATCTTGACATCAAGATATAGATTAGAACAGTGTTTTTCAACCTTTTTTGGGCCAAGGCACACTTTTTCATTGAAAAAAATCACAAGGCACACCGGGGGGGGGGGGGTAGTTGCTGCTGTCAGAACCGTCTGAGCTCATTGGCGGTTGATAATAATAGTAATAATAATTTATCCTTTATTGATCCCCTTGGGAAAATTCATCTCTGCATTTGACCCATCCTCATTGTTCGAGGAGCAGTATAAAGTTATCAGATGAATTTGGTCCAATCAAACATTTTTAACACTAAAACAAATGAATCTGTCAGGACTGCAGCTGTTTTCTAAGGCTCACTCTGTTTTAATAGTTTTACTGTAGAAACCTTCTCATCTCCTGACAGTAAAGGATTAGATTTAGTTTACAGGTCACCTGATTAAAGCATCTGTCTTTTTTACCACATCAAATAATTTCAAACTAATTTTTTTCACCTGTCAAAAAGTGATTGTAGCATCCAGTTTATCTGTAATGGATTAAATCTGCCTTATTTCATTCTCCATGTTACATCATGCAGGACTCTGTCATCATGTTTTTGGTAGTAAAACTTTTGGGTGTATTTAAACATTAGTAATAAAGGACAACCTGATAAAGTCACTGACAGATCAATGTGTTTTTAGTGTTTGATTTGTTAAATTTTAAGTCATCAGTTATGCTGAGAAACACAGCTGTGACGCGCGCTCTCATTATGACGACATGCGCGAGCAGCGGCTCCTCACCGGTCTGACAGGTGATCAGAATAACGGGACCTTCAGTCAAAGAGAGGAGACACTGGAGACAAAACCCAGTGAGCCTCTCAGACCGTTAAAAAACCAGTGATGCTGAGGGGGTTTACTCCCACTTTTTTTTTCTTTTTTGCCAAATGTGCGTCACGCAGGAACAAAGCGACATGACGACCCAACCCAGTGTCCGTGGGCCGCTGATCTGGTTTTATGGACCGGTCAGATCAAAGTATGAATTTAAAAATGTCGGGACTGCTGCTGCTCCACCAGGAAACAGAGCCAGTCCAGGACTGGTTCTCCTGACCGCTGGCAGCGGGGCCGCAACCGCTTGCCTCCTCCTCCTCCTTGCCGGACCAAGTCGAACCACAGACCAGGTTCAGGTCGGGGGAGGAGGCGTGCCGGTGCCGAGCGGGCCGCGGCGTCTCACAGCGCGCCGCGCGTCTCCCCAAAGCGCACAGCCTGGACCAGGTCCAAGTCTTGGATTTGCTGCGCGGTCTGACTCCAAACAGAACCGGAGTCTGCCATTTGGTGATGGCTGGCACAGACGCGCGATAATGGAATATTATTAGCAGATACCAGTAATTAGTTTTCAAAAAATATTTTTTAAACCAACAGGTGAATTTGAATAATTTCCCACGGCACACCTGACGATCTCTCACGGCACACTAATGTGCCGCGGAACAGCGGTTGAAAAACACTGGATTAGAAGAACAACTTTTCAGTATGTTTTGTTGTTTTTTCCCCTTTAAAATATCCCTTAACCCTCTCTTATTATTTTGTGCAGATTGAATACTTTACTTGGGTCAGTCTGTAAAGTTTTTGTACTTTTCAGTCAATTCATGAAGCTTCTTAAAAAGTTTAACCGTTTGTCTCTGTTGCATGTTGACCAGATGAGCTGAATATTCACTAGATCAGACTTTTAACAACACACACACATTAACGTCCAGCAAAAGCACATTAATACACACCCATGTACTCATTACAGTGCATTGCTCCCCCTTAATGGCCTCTGATAGGCATTGTGTCAGTAGCTGCAGTAATTGATTTCACATTAAAGTGGGTCTGAGCTGTGCTGACGGCGTAGCAGCTCCACATTTAATAGACCTGAGTATTTTTACCTTGTTGCAGAGTTTGAGTTTAGTTTGAAAAGTGACTGCAGCTCCACAACATGCAGGACTTTAAAGATGCACCGCAGACATCTGATTCTCAGATTTTTATTTTTTTTTAAAGAAGTTTAAAAAAAGTAATAAAAAATTCTCAAATGAAGTCTAATATGTTTTATCGAAGTAGTTTTATCTGTGAATACAGTATTCATGCCAGCCTATATGTATCGGCCACATTTATAAATCAGTAAACTTGACTTATACATTATAAGGCTCAACATTGTTCTTTTATCTTTGGGAGTTTAGGCTGTATTTATATCCAAAAATGGAAAATGATCAACAGTAGAGTCAGAACAGTTAACTGGCTGAAGGTAAATTGTCTGATTGATTAGTCAGCCAAAAAATAACCAAATAATGAGTTTACTTTAATAATCGACCAAACCATTTTTACCAGACTGACATCTTGTCTGATTAAAAAACTGCCCATATAATCAATAATTAGCCAAATGGGTCATCATCTAACTGATCTTGTCGAATAATCAAATCAATATAGAATCAGCCAAATTAATAATCAGTTGTATTATTTACTGCCTGCTGATCAAACAGTTGATTGATTATCTGGCTGATTATTTCTCTAAATATTTAATCATCTAACTGGATAATCGCCCTTTAAAAATCTCATAGATTATCTCATAGATAATGAGTATCTCATAGAAGGAACAGTCCCTGGATGAATGAACATATTTATAATCTCAGAAGGACATGCCGTAAAGCTGAGAGGCTTTGGAAATCAACAAGAATGGAAATTCACCGACTGTACCTTAAGGAATTGATAACATCTTTAAATGAAATGGTTAAAAACTCCAGAGTTGTTTACTTCTCTCAACTAATTTCCTCAAATAAAAACTCCAAAGTTCTGTTTGACACGATCAATCAGATAGTTTCACCTAAAACGCCCCAAATCCCTGTGTTCTCAAGGTCTGATTGTAACAACTTCCTTTCATTCTTTGAGAACAAAATTAGAAACATCAGGTCAGGTTTCTCACCCCCATCTGCTCCCTGTTCTCCCATCCACCCTCCTCCTTCCCATACCTGGTCCTTCTTCACACCTGTTCATTTTCAGAACATCTGTCTCATTCTTAAAAACATGAAAAAATCTTCAAGCCCAGTTGATATTCTCCCAACCTCTTTGCTTCTTAAAGCTTTTGACCTAGTTGGCCCATGCATTGTTGATTTTATTAATCTGTCCCTCCAAACCGGCTCCGTCCCCTCCATCTTTAAACACGGTGTTATTGAACCCATCCTTAAAAAACCCAGTCTGGACTCCTCTCAACCAAATAACTACAGGCCCATTTCCAAACTGAGCTATATCTCTAAACTCTTAGAAAGAGTTGTGGCTGATCAGCTGGTCTCTTTTCTGGAACAACACAACATTTTTGATAAATTCCAATCTGGTTTCCGTAAAAAACATTCAACAGAAACAGCTTTACTCAAAGTATCCAGTGACATCATGATGGCAGCAGACTCCGGGGAGTTTACAGTCTTAGTTTTGTTGGACCTTTCTGCAGCTTTTGACACTGTTGATCACAGCACCTTAATGAACAGACTCCGTAACCTGGTGGGGATCTCTGGAACAGTTTTAGACTGGTTCAGATCGTACCTCTCAAACAGAAGTTTCAGTGTCCATATAAACAACATCATGTCAGATACTACAGATCTGTTCTGTGGGGTACCCCAAGGCTCTGTTCTGGGTCCACTCCTGTTTTTACTATATCTCCATCCTCTTGGACAGATCATTAATAGATGTCACAATGTCTCCTACCACCTTTATGCAGATGACATTCAGCTGTACTGCTCCTTCAAGGACTCAGAGTTCTACAAACTGTCTGAACTACTGGAGTGTCTGTCAGCTATTACTAACTGGTTAGAAAAGAACTTCCTTCAGTTAAACCCTGAAAAGACTGAATGTCTGATTGTTGCCCCTGATAGGATGGTCCCTCTGATCAGTCAACATATTGGACATTTAAGTTCTGCTGTAAAGTCAAACCTGAGGAATCTGGGTGTTATTTTCGACCAATCAATGTCTCTTGAAGGTCACTCAAAACAGCTGGTCAGAAACTGTTTTTATCATCTGAGAAATATTTCCAAACTGAGAAAGTTGGTGTCAAAACCTGAACTGGAAATGGTTTTTCATGCTTTGATCTCCTCCCGTCTAGATTACTGTAACACACTTTTCACATGTTTGAACCAAAAAGCCCTTTATGGCCTTCAGCTGGTCCAGAACTCTGCAGCGAGGCTCCTCACTGGAGCAAACAGAAAAGATCACATCACTCCTATTCTGAGGTCTCTGCACTGGTTACCTGTTAAATGTAGAGTTCATTTTAAAATCCTGACTCTAACTTTCAGGGCCCTACATGGTCAAGCTCCTCTTTACGTTACTGAACTGATAAAGCCGTACGCTCCAACCCGAGCTCTCAGGTCCACAGACCAGAATCTCCTAACAGTTCCAAGGACCAGATTTAAAAGTCGAGGTGATCGCTCCTTCCAGTCTGTTGCACCGCGACTTTGGAATGACCTTCCTTTAGTTTGACGCTGTATAGACAGTCTGGACTCCTTTAAAAAGCAGCTGAAGACCCAATTATTTAAAACTGCTTTTAAATAACTCTTTTATGTTCTCTTGTTGTTGTTTAATGATTTTGATTTGTAATGATATTTTGTTTGTTTTATTTGTTTTATCATGTTTGATTCTGTTTTCTGTGAAGCACTTTGTGATTTTTTCTGTGAAAGGTGCTATATAAATAAACTTTACTTACTTACTTACTAAAAAAGTCAGCTAATTGATTAGTAGTTTCATTAACTGTCTGACTGATTGATTATTCATCTGAGTGACTAATCAGCTAATAAATTCACTTTCTTCTTTTTTTACTTTTCACTTTTTTTATTACATTTTCTTGTTTATTTTGTATCTTTTTGCATATTTTTCTGTTTTACTTTTCAGACTTTCTACTTTTGTCTTTGTGCATTTTTTTTTACTTAGCAGCTTTACTTTTTCTCCTCCTCTACATCACTTTCACTTAGTTTTTCATTAATTTTTAAAATATAAAATAAATCTTATTTATGCTGCAAATCAACATTTAACCTGTGCAAAAGCAACTAAAAATGGTTGCTTGCACTGTAAAGGGTCAAGCAATTAATTAATTAGTAATAATAATAATTTAATAATTGATCATTTATGCATCCCAGTAGGGAAATTGTTTCTCTGCTTTTGACTCATCCTCATTCTTGGGGTGCCTGGGGGGGTAAATGGGGGTTCAGGGTCCTGCCCGGGTCGGGGGTTTGGGCTCCAGTCTCCTGCTCTGTGGGCAGATGCTCTCCCCCCTGAGCCACGGTCACCCCAGTAAGTGTAAATTATTTTAATTCTATGGATGATTGGCTGAATGATGAATTGCCTGACAGATTTATCATCTGACCAGTTGATTGGTCACACCTGTGCATCCTTGGTTGATTACCAATCAGGAGAAACGAGACGCAGCAGCTATAGAGCCAGCTCACTGACCTGGGTTTTTGTTTCTGCCTTTTTTAAAGCAACAATGTTCTTCTATGTACATTTTTTACTGTCCATGTTCTCCTAAATGTTGTTAAAGAAAAATTAGTGTAGGATAACCATGTGTGATATTTGTGAAACATGGAAAAAGACAACAAATTAAAGCAGTATCATCTTTAGCAAAACCTGCATGAGTTGACATCTGGGTGCGCTCATTTATAAAACTTTGCATAGAATCCTTACTAAAACTTGCTCAAGCTCAGCAAAAAATTTTCAGGTACGCAAATTCCATTACCGATTTATAAAACCCTGCGGACGCACAGATCCACACAGTTCTGCTTTATAAATCGCTCTCAGACCTAGAACTGTGCTCAGCTGTTTTTGGGTCAGAACCCTCCTCCTACACACCCACATTCTGACATATACGGTCAATGCTAAGGACCTCGTGAATAATTGCATATGCATAAGCCGGTGGGTTTCTGGCTTTTAACAGTAAATCGTGACAACGGAGAGGTTTAGAAAACGTAATTTCACAGAGGCTGAAACTCGAGGTGCTTGTGGTGAAGTGGATGGACGGAAAAATGTTTTATTTGGTGGTGAAATGTTAACGGATTAGAGATCACCAAAGTGCCCCGAGAGACGTCTCGCTGCAGCGCGTCTGCTGTCAGTCTGACAGAGAGATCGTGTAGATCTAAGATCTAAGAGAAACGTTTAATGACAACATTTAATTTAATCCAAAAGGGGAAGAAACGTCATGCTGTTCATCCTATTAAACAGTCAACCTGTTGGATAAATCGCTGGTTGAAGGGAACCTGAGAACGGCCGGTGACACCGGGTTTTACTGGTTCCGATGGTTCTGTTGATCTAATACTGGACCCAGTTGATCCATAGGATGCTCTAATGAATCTGTCAGCTGATCGATCGTCCAGTCATTATCTAGAAATCCCTAAAAACTCTCTCCCATTCATCCAGAGTCTGCCTGCTGGCTGAGCTGCAGCGCATTACGCACAAGTGTCACTGCAGGATTCCTAAGTCTCAGAAATCACAATTAATACACCAATAAGTGCAGTTTGTTATATAATCTGAAGACGACTGGATGAACATAATGGGATATTATTCTAAAATGTGACATATTTTCATTCAGATTTTAATTTTTATTCTTTTTAGAGACGGGATTGTTGGTTCTGTGTGCGCGAGGGTCTACAAGTCTTTAATTGTGTCATAAATTCAACATTTTTTCATCTCACCAGCTGCTCTGACAGGTTTCACGTCTCCAACATGTCCTTACGCAAGGTCTAAAGTTTGCTTAGAGTTGCGCACATTTTTCCGTTACGTTTTCTTTTATAAATCCCAAATTTTGCGTAAAAAGTGACCTACGCAACTTTTTGGCCCATTTTGTGCGTAAGCAAGTTTTATAAATGAGCACCCAGGGCAAGAGGAAGTTTGAGTTATTCTTGTATGGAGAGAAAACAGTCTCAATATATCTGTGCGTGTGTACTATTTGGTTTGTAACTTGTGTTAACCTGTTTGTGTGTAACTTTGGGTAGTTGTAGTTGTACAACATGATTTGTAACCCGTAAATTACATTTTGTGTGTAACTTTGTGTACTTGTAAATGTGTCTTTAAATGCACACACAAATATCAACAAATCATAATTACAAAAAATATTTAAATACACACAAATAAAAATTACACAAACATTTAAATTCCACACACAGATTTTTTACCTACAACCTCACAAATCTAATAATTACACCTACAAATAGTTAAATATGTGTGTACAAATCACCTGTTACACACAGACAAAACTACATTTACACACAAATCAGTTTACAAGTGCACAAAGGGTTTTGAGACTCCTTTCACGCTTCCGGGAGCTCCACAGATTCGTGCGTAAGTGGTGCGTTTAAATGCTGGTGGAAAGCTGGGTCATTTGAATTTTCTTCAGAGTCTAGTGTCTTCCTTCAATACCTTTTGCCAGAGGGGCATAGACGTTTTTCTGTGTAATAAATAATATCTCAGCACACCTTAGTTCTAACACATATATCTTTATTTACTTGTTATTATTCTATAAATGTTTATATAGGCATATATATGCATGTATAAGCCGTATAGATGTATTTAAACAGTTAAATAAAACGACCACTAGGTGGTGTAATGGTCTGTTGGCTGATGAACACAGGCAGCCAGAGGCAGGACGATGGCTGGGAATCGCGGTGGTCTCCTCTCTGAAGTAAGTACAAGTTACAGCTGCACTCTTTGTTAGCTGATTATAATCATACAGCCTGCCATGATTTTTAGATCATTGACCGTCCACCTCACGTTTCTCTGTTAGCAGGAGCTAATGTGAGCTGAGCTAATTTAGCAGTTGGTATCTTTTATTTAATCTTTGTATTTAGTGTCAGTACGGTTTAATTTGGCATTTTCTTGATCCATGAGAGTTAATGATCACCAAGCTAAGCTCTTTTTATTATGTAAATGGAAACTTGTGTAGCTCTTAGCCACGATCAGGAAAGTAGGAAGCTACCCCACCAAGTCGAGTTTTGCTGTTCTGTCTTTAATGACAAAACCATTTAATGACCCATTTAAAAAAAAAAAGTCAATCACACACATATGCTTACAGTAAAATAGTAGCCTATAATGTAAACGAAAAAGTAATGGCATTGTTTCCCACTTCACTAACAAGTTAAACTTAATGCACTGTGAATTTGATGATGCTCACAGCCAAAATAGGTATAAAATATCAATACCAGAGGGGCAACCAGTTACTGATTTGGTACAATGTGATTTTTTTTTTTTTTTTTTTTT
>SSNR01000145.1:139496-157987 GCA_006937965.1 Callopanchax toddi | reverse complement strand
CTCTCTCTCTCTCTCTCTCCCTCTCCAGAACAGCGACTTTGCTAAGAACCGGAAGACCTTCAAAATAAAAGCCTCCACAGAAAAGTCCTTTACATTATATTGTACTGATGTGAATAATAACAAGTAAATAAAGATATATGTGTTAGAACTAAGGTGTGCTGAGATATTATTTATTACACAGAAAAACGTCTATGCCCCTCTGGCAAAAGGTATTGAAGGAAGACACTAGACTCTGAAGAAAATTCAAATGACCCAGCTTTCCACCAGCATTTAAACGCACCACTTACGCACGAATCTGTGGAGCTCCCGGAAGCGTGAAAGGAGTCTCAAAACCCTTTGTGCACTTGTAAACTGATTTGTGTGTAAATGTAGTTTTGTCTTGATGTGGATTTTAATGATATGTCACATATTAGCTGTGGAAATGCAGAGACTATAGAGGTCTAGTGAGGTCTTTCACCCAGAGTTGAACTCTGTAAACAAGGCTTCAGGAAAAACCAGATGTCCCATCTGAAAAGTGCAAAGTCATGATTCCAGGAAAGTGAGCAGTGGAGGAAGGCTGACCATTTAAGGCAGAGTTACGAAACTCATCCTGGTTTGCCTGTGTGTGTGTGTGCGTGTGTGTGTGTAAGTGTATCAGGGTTATAAAAAAGGCCGGACGCTCTGATTCGGGGGCTCTCTATGAAAAATGATCTCAATCTGTGCTGCGCCTGTAAGAACGATGTAAGGCTTAACTAAATATGTAAATAAATTACCTATAATTATTTTTATAAAAGTACAGTCTCCCTGACTCATGTTTTGAACCTGGCAAACATTTTTGCATCAACAGTCTGTGTGTAACAGGTGATTTGTACACACGTATTTAACTATTTGTAGGTGTAATTATTAGATTTGTGAGGTTGAAGGTAAAAAATCTGTGTGTGGAATTTAAATGTTTGTGTAATTTTTATTTGTGTGTATTTAAATATTTTTTGTAATTATGATTTGTTGATATTTGTGTGTGCATTTAAAGACACATTTACAAGTACACAAAGTTACACACAAAATGTAATTTACGGGTTACAAATCATGTTGTACAGCTACAACTACCCAAAGTTACACACAAACAGGTTAACACAAGTTACAAATCAAATAGTACACACGCACAGATATATTGAGACTGTTTTCTCTCCATATTCTTAGGGGTGCAACGGATCAGAAAGCTCACGGATCGGATCGGTTCACGGTTTTGAGTCACGGTTCGGATCAATTTTCGGATCAGCATAATGAAAAAGAAAAGACAAAAAACTTTGCTCTCTCATTATTTTCTAAAACACTGAGCAACTTTTTTATGCTCAATCCTCATAAATACAAACTGCATTTAACTCAAGATGTCAACCTGATGCTTCAATAAAGTTTTGAATCATATTAAAACTAATTAATGGGGGAGATAGACTCATATGCGCACCGTAGGGTCACAGACCTGCTTCTGTCAAACTAGCGGTCACAGCTGGGGGGAGGGGCGTGACGCACGAGGCGCTGCTGACTGAACTCCGGTTATATTAACGTTTATTAGCTCGTATAAAAGCCCAACATAACGTTATCTTAGACACAAATAGGTGAATCTAGTTTGTCTATCAGAAAGATTCCAGCTGACAGAGAGAGAGACGGAGGAATCAGAGGCAGCGCGCGCGCACGCGCGCAGCAGAGACAGGATATTGATCAGGGATCCTTCGTTCTGGTGTACTAAAACGGCTGAAGCCAACAGAGTGAACCTCTATACGTGATGCAAAACGAACACCTTTCTAAGAGGGGAATAATCTGCAGATTCACAGCGCGTGAGAACAGAGCGTCGGGAATTATGTAGCGACGCACGCGCTCTACATGAACCGCGAACCACGTGCGTTCCGAACCGTAGAGGGTGATCCGTACGAACCACGGATCGACGATGATCCGTTGCACCCCTAGTTATTCTGCATGTTAACAGCCTTTCATAATATTGTCATTTTAACTCCTGTTTCCAGGGTGATACCACTGGGCAAACAGCAGATCGTAAACGGACACACATTTCATGGGTTCATGTCGCACTCGGATTCGTACCCCTGCCCTTACCTCAACGCCGCGTCGGCCGTCGGCATCACTCAGGAAGACGTGACTCTGTGCATGAAGAGACTCGACAAATGTCTGAAAACGCTGAAGAAAGATGCAGCGAGAAGTAACTCCACAGCGCTGGAGGTGAACCAGGAGGTCGCTGATGAAGAATAAATGAACTGAAATATGAAGAGACAAAATCTGACATCCTGCTGCCTGATTTTTACTTAATTTAAACCATCACGTGGTACTTTAATTAATATATTATCTCAGACTTTCTAATAATGTCAGCAATTTAGGAGTGAAAATGACAGATTTGTACCAAAGAAGAGATTGTTGGTGTTTTCTTTGTCCTTAAGTAAAGCTTTAAAGCATCCTCGTACTTTAAATTAAATACTACAAAAGCTCAAACAGATGGTACATAACGAGTTCTGTTTTTGGAATACACTATCAGAAAAGACAAAAATAGCTCCGTAACGTGGCCTGCTCTGGATCTGCTGCAGCGAGTCGTAATGTGATAGCCATTATCTCCATCTGAAACCCCGTGTAGTGGATTAGCTCGTTTATTTCCAGGCTCCTTTACGGATCACGAGGAAGAGATAATCAATGACCTGCACCAAATATAGCTCGCTGCTGTGTTTTGTGGTGCAAATGTTCCCTTTTTGTCTGTTTTATTGAATGTAGAACAAAAGCAAAACAATAAGAGTGTTTTCAGTTAGATTTAGAGAATACGTTTATTTACACGAGTCTCTTTTCCAATTCCAGTTATTCAGACACAACAGGAAGTGCCCTACATTCGCTCTCAGATGTTCCTCTTACATTTAAGGTTGAATCCAAGAGGTTAGTGAAATCCACAGATGTGTCTCCGCCTGCAGCCATTAGAGAGCAGGTTGGACTACGTGTGTAGCTGCAGCAGGACCAATCCACTCAGCAGCCTTTCAAAGTGCTGGACTCGGCTTTGCTGTTGTATCAGCAGGTTTTCTGTTTTTTGTGAGCTGTACTGAAACATTAACAAATGGAAAAACACTGATCTGGGATGGCACTGGTACGATGCAGCACTCTGGAAACGGAGAGGAGGGGTTTAAAATGTCAGTTTCTTTTTTTTAATGCATCAGCTGTAACTCTTCAGTCGACTTTAATTAGACTGAAAATAAGAGAACTGATTTTCTTACTGTAGCTCAATGATCAGCATATTTGACTTGTTTTGCTACCTCACTGAAATCAACCCCCTCTAAATGTATTTCTCCTGAACCTGCACTCAATCAGAACTCTAAGCAGCCCGAGGATGTTGCTGCATGACAAATGGCCTTTCAGTCTCAGCTTCTAAAAACTCTCAAGCCTCCTTCAGTGATGATGGAGTGCAGAGGGGCGCAGAGAAAGGAGGGACACACAAATTTGTAAAGATGCAGCCCTTTGATTTTTCTGTTATTTTGGAAAGTTTTGTATCTTTTTCTTTAACTTTTCTTATTTAAAACTAATAAATGGACAATAGTGGGGATATAACCAGGTTTACTTACACACAAATGAAAAATACTTTGGCAAGAGGATTAATATTTCCAACTATTTGAGTCACCCTAACCCTAAACCCTGACCAAAGACACATCCTGGTTTATCACAAAGCACTAACAAATCTAAATAAACCCTAAACCTCTGGCTTTCATTACAAATATTCAATTTCTGGGGATAAAAAACAAACTTTTTTTTTTGGGGGGGGGGGGGCTGTAAGAAGAATACTTTGCCCCAAATGTAAATGTACCAATAATTAGGCTACATTCTGAGTTTCATTAACATTTGTCCAGGGCTTTATGAGATATTTTGCTAAATGACAGAGTTAACTGCAATGTTTCAGGTTTAGGCGGCAAATCAAAACCTAAAGCAAGAAGTTAAAGCGGCACTCCGGAGGATTTCATCAGGAGAGCAGTTTTTGAATCTAGCGTCCAAAGGATCCTCCTCAAAACATCTCGACACGCGCGTCCGGTCGCGTGTGCGCGCGTGCACGCGGCGCATATCCTTCGGACATGAACTGTACAGCTCAATGTGTAGGGTTTAATCACTCACAGTTCACAATCTTATTCCAACAATACTACGAGGGTCTGATGAGCCCTCTGTCCCTGCTACTTCTGATATTAGCTCTGTTAGCAGAGAGCTGCTGCTGGACTCTGAAGCTGAACTTGACTCGGCCCTGGATGAACTTTCTGACCAAAATAAATGCGTAATCCTGTCAAGCCTTGCCATTCTGTGAGGTGAAAGGTTTAAAAATAAAAATAAATCCATCTTTAGCTGGAGAATGGGTAGGTTTTTAGTAGAAATGAGCCGTGAGTCCTCAGTGAACGAGACGGCAGAGAAACACACGGAGCGTCCTGTACGACAGCGCCCCCTACTGGTACAGGTTTGGTCGATGCGCGTGCATGTTCAGACAATGCAGAAATTTGAATTTCATTGGCTGAAAAATGTCAGTGGCAAGAAATAATGGAAAGGGGTCTCTAGGAGGAAGGAGGGTCTTCATCAGAATGACAGATGTTGTGGAACTCAACCCATAGATCATAGTTTAGACCTGAAATATCATTTAAAACATTTAGAAAACTTTGATACAGAGAAAAATGCTCCAGAGAGCCGCTTTAAATATGGTTACATCGCCTATGAAAACGGGTGTCCTCATTGTTCAAGTGTTATGCTAATAGTGCCTGGTGGAAAGTATACTTAATGGCCACAAAATTAAAGGCACACTATGTAACTTTTCCCATATTTTTAAATCTTTTCCTTGAGCCAGTATGTGCTAATATGACTTTTGCAGGGTTAATAAAAAGTCACTCAGCTCCATCTGCTGCTCGTGTCCAGAATACAGCGTTTGCAACTTCTGAGTCTCTGGTCCAGTGTCCTGAAGTCTCACAAAGTCACGTATCTCGTGAGGGTTAGGCTAACCCAATGTGGCTAGCTGTTATGCTAGCGTCAGAGTGTCTTTAGCTCATGATTCCTGTATTATTACGATCTCTCCCTGCTTGAACACAGCTGTTTTTTTTGAATGAGTGATGAACCGCTCCAGTAGAAAGCAATGAAGGCTGAGGAGACATTTAACCGTTAGATTTATAGTGTTTGCGAAAACACGCCGGACTGCCGGACATTACCGACGTAATTTAAAATTGTCCGACGTAAAACTGAAAATTATCAGACACTTTGACCGGCATGCTGCTTAGCTCACTTTCTCTCTCTGTTGCTCTCTTGCTCGCAGCACGTGCGCCTCTTTTCGCACATGCACCTGTCTCATTCACGCGCATTCGCTCGCGTGCTGATGAGAAATGTCAGACTTCGTTGCCTCCGATCAATTAGGAGGTTCTGAGTTTTATTTTACTCTGGAGCTTCTAGGTGAACGTAGACTCTCTGACGTCACAGCGTTCAGAATCAGATGAGATCTGCGTCGGCCTCTGTCTTATCTAATATTAGCTTCCTAAACAAACTGTAACCATCACGATTTAGTTTTTATTCAGTCCGTTCTTCCTTGTCCATCATTATTTGAAGATCAAACAAACAGTTCCGTCGGACAATATTAAAATGCATCGGTAATGTCCGACATGTTTCCTTCCTGATGAGACACAGAACAGCTGATGAGGTTTCACCTGAAAGGTTTCCCCAGACAGAGCCCATATGATCTAGTAATTCCGTTAACTGGTTACTTTAGGATAAGGAACCAAACTACAAGAGAAAGAAGTTTTAAGAATGAAGGAGTGAGAACAGGAGGATAATCTGTGAACTCCACAGATTATTCTGCTGTTATGGTTACAGCCTCTGAAGAGGACAGTGGGGTGAAGGAGAGAATAAAATAGAATAGAAATCCTTTATTGTCCCTCAATGGGGAAATTCAGATGCACCAGCAGCAAAGTTACAGGTAAATATAAGTAAATAAATAAATTTAAATAAAAAATCAGAATAACTACCTGTCTGTAAAGTAATTTAGAGCATAAACAACAACATAATAAAATACTGCTCAATAATTAAAATGCCATACTCAGATCCTGATTGACAGAAAAGTGAAACTGAACAGGATTCCTGAGTGAAACTAGACCAGCAGCATCCTGGGTCTTTAGAGTCAGACAGACTCAGTATTATGGTGGTCTGATGTTGTATAGGACTTGGTGCTTATTGCCTCTTGTTGCCTGTATTTAAACCACATTCTTAGTGTCTTTTAAACTTCTGACAGTTTTTTAAATTGAGTTTTAGACTAATCATTGAAGATATTTTTATTCTTGGCCTGTTGTTCTTTGAACTGTTCTGTTTTATTATTGTATTTACTGTCTGTATTTGACTGTGTTCAGTGCTTTGGCCTGCCTTGATTGGTGGTGGGAAGGCGCTATATTAATCAGGTCACTATAATACCCACTATTAGATACAGATCTGCAGCACGTGAGGACATTGTCCTACGTGAGTCAAAAATGTCCTGCCTGAGACGCTTTCACGTCTGCCAGTTGGCAGGCATGGCTCAAAAGTTTTCGCAAACACTGGATTTAGGTCTTTCTGAGCAGAGACGATGCTAATATTTTGAAGACAGTGACTTAAAATGGACACTAGGGGGTGCTAAAAACAAACCAAAACTGCATAGTATGCCTTTAAACATAAAATGACCTTATTGAATGTATTTTTTATTTTCATTTGCTCCTCAATATATATATTTTAATACAAACTATTTAGTCATTCATCGCCAAGAAGGTGTCCATCTCCAGCAGTCACCTGGTGACACACTCACTCACACCTACACTGTAACAAACAGACTGTAAAATTTACAGTATAATACTAACAGGGTTGCCAGCCAATTACTGTATTTTTTACATTTACCTTACTGTAATGTAGTTTTACTGTAAATTTATTACAAAATACTGTAATTTTTACAATATTTTACATTAATTTTATTAGTTTGACTGTAAACCAATGTTTATTGTAAATTTATTACACAAAATTGCAATTTTAACATGAATTTTACTGTAATCTAATTAGTTTTACTGTAAATTGAACATTTTTTACTGTAAATTTTTTAGATAATGCTCTAATGTTTAATTCACTTTACTGCAATTTAATTATATTTTACTGTAAATTAACAAATTTTACTGTAATATAAGTTTTCTAGTACACTATTTAGTATTTTTAACTGTAAAATACCACTCATGCTATAAAATTATTTCTGAAAAAAAACAACAACAATTTGAACAAAACTATTTTACAATAAATTTAACACTGAAACAAAAGTCTCTAGAACATGTAGGATGTCTAACAGTACACAATTTATTTTGTATAGTGACAATTCAGTCATCTGTTAACCTAATGTGCATGTTAGTATTTATTTTGTTTTTTTAATGAACTATAAATCTTTATAAGACATGAAAGGGGTCTCATATATTTGCATTAATGAAAGAAAAGCATCAATTTCCCTGGATTAGATGAGTTCATTGTTTTTTAGTTACTACCGGTATTTGGTCTTGAATAAAACATTGATTTCTTTAAAATCCATCCATTGGTTTGTGGGATGTATTTCTGACAAACACAGGCAAAAAAATATGACTCCCCTCCTTTTGCCGTTTGGGTGACGAGTATACGGCATCGAGCCAGGAAAATGTACATTTGGATTCAGTGTTGTGGATGTGCAGCAGCTCAGAGGCGCTGTCCGAGGTGCTGCAGTTATGCACCTCAGAGCTCCAGGGAGGGAAATCTGTAGAGCAGCAGATATCAGGCAAGCAGTTCAAATCAGGATGTCCTTTCTTTAATTCTTTAAATACCATCATGTTGCAGAAACATCAATGGATTTAACCTAAATTTGCCTAATCTATACGATTTAAAATGTAAATTATGTCCAAAATCTGCGGAATTCTCTAAGATAAAGAAAATCTCTCAATTTCTCATTTATATTTAATAATCTGTAGCAGACTCTGCCTTTAAGAAAGATCCTTTTGTTGTTGTGTGAGGCTTGGATGTTTAACCAACAGTTTTCCGCCTGGAGACCCCCCCCCCCCTCTATCTCTCTTCCTAAATAAATAATGAAAGCGGTGGAGCTGCAGCTGATTTGCTGATGTCAGGGAGTCAGTGCAGCATTTCATGGTGCAGGGTGGAAACGCGCTGTCGGTGCCTCTGTCCCTGCTCCCCCTCTTTCTCTCTCTCTCTCTCTCTCTTTTTCTCTCTCCCTACCGTCAAAACAGAAAAAAAAACTAGTCACACATGCGAGCCCGACAGGAAACATGCTGCCAGCTCTCAAGATTTGGGCTTTGCTGTGTGCGTCGCTCTGCCTCCTGTGTCAAGCAGCTCATGTGAAGAAGCCTTTCCGATGCCCTTCAACATGCAGCTGCTCCAAGGAGTCGATCATATGCGTCGGGTCCGGCAACGTCCCCAGGATTTCCCCCAACGAGATCAGCTCTTTGTGAGTAAAACCCCTTTTCTCTTTTGACATTAAAAACCACAGTCCAAACACAACTGTCATTGTGTTCATGCAACCTGTAAATAAACAACCACGCAGTTTTAATTCTCAGCATCCATCTCTGGTTTGGCTGGTTTGTCTTTTCCCTCTCTAGGAGTATTGTCAATGGGACTTTCACTGAGATCAAAGAGGCGATGTTTGCCCACATGCCCACCCTCCAGCTGCTGTAAGGACACTCCCTTTAATACTTCTTACAACATTTCAGCACTTCATACGACCATCATGCATTAATAATGTCAGGCTTTTATGCCGCTGCAGCACCTGCATGTTCAGCAACCAACTTTTAGCTGTGCATAACTTTAATACAGCAACAGTAATGCGTCTTGCATTTTAAGAGTTACTCAGGCAGGCAGGATTTAAGAGGGCGTCGTCACCTGGAAATGAAAGAGGGAAGTTTAGTATATTGGTTTTAGTGCAGGCTCATGATCAAGTGGACTTTCCACATTACTCTACAGTAGTATACAGTAATGGATGTATGCATTAACAAAGCTTAAACAGATATATAGCACTTAGCCAAAGGCCACTTTATTAGACACACCTTGCTAGTCCCAGGTTGAACCCTCACTTTCCTTCAAGACCACCTTAATTCTTCATGTCATGGATTCAACAAGGTGTTCCTCAGAGGTTCTGCTCCATGCTGACATGACAGCATCACATAACATCCATGATCCATGAATCTCCTGTTCCTCCACATCCCAAAGAATCTGAACTGGATTGAGATCTTGTCATGTTCTAGAAACCAGTTAGAGATGATCTGATCTTTTAGGGACCTAAGATTTATTGTAAAGAAAATTGTTGTGGAGATTTTCCTGGCAAATGAGCGGCAGAAATGTCTGACTTCAGATAAAGAATGTTGCTCATGTTCTAAGCCTATCACACAAGGATGTCAGTCTTATCAGAAATAGAATGCTGTTTCTGAGAACTATATGGCTTCAAAGAACTAGAACAAAAATGGAATGCTGTATCAGAGAAAAGTACAGCTTGTCAAAAGTAAAACACTATCAGAGGAAAGTGCAGCTTGTCAGAAATGGAACAGTGTATCAGAGGAAAGTACAGACTCCAGACTCTGGCACCTCGATTTCCGAATGACATGCAAAATTTGCTTTCATCTGAAAAAAGTACTTTGGACCACTGAGCAACAGTCCAGTGCTGCTTCTCTGTAGCCCAGGTCAGCCGCTTCTGGTTCAAAAGTGTCTTGACCTGGGGAATGCGACACCTGTAGTCCATTTCCTCCACATGCCTGTGCACGGTGGCTCTGGATGTTTCTACTCCAGACTCAGTCCACTGCTTCCGCAGGTCCCCCAAGGTCTGGAATCGGTCCTTCTCCACAATCTTCCTCAGGGTCCGGTCACCTCTTCTCATTGTGCAGCGTTTTCTGACACACTTTTTCCTTCCCACTGAGGTGCCTTGATACAGCACTCTGGGAACAGCCTATTCGTTCAGAAATGTCTTTCTGTGTCTTACCCTCTTGCTTGAGGGTGTCAGTGATGGCCTTCTGGACAGCAGTCAGGTCGGCAGTCTTACCCATGATTGCGGTTTTGAGTAATGAACCTGGCTGGGAGTTTTTAAAAGCCTCAGGAATCTTTTGCAGGTGTTTTGAGTTAATTAGTTGATTCAGATGATTAGGTTCAGAGCTCGTTTAGAGGACCTTTTCATGATATGAAACAATAAAAGGGCTTGAACTACTTCAGTTGTGTGTAATGAATCTAAAATATATGAAAGTCTAATGTTTATCAGTACATTACAGAAAATAATGAACTGTATCACAATATGCTAATTTTTTGAGAAGGACCTGTATTAGAGGAAAGTGCAGCTTGTCAGAAATGGAACGTTGTATCAGAGGAAAGTGCAGCATGACCTGGCAGTGGCAACAAAATATAAGTCATATGATCAGACTTTATCATACAAATCAGTTCTACCTAGTAAAAAAACAATATCAGTCTTTTTTTCCACTGCTCTATTAAATTAAATCAGTCTGCCCATTCTCCTCTGACATCAACAAGACTTCATCCACACCACTGTTTTCAAACCATTCTCTGTAAACCCTAAAGTTGGTTGTGGGTGAAAATCCCAGCAGATCAGTAGTTTCTGAAATACTCAGACCACCCTGTATGGCACCAACAACCACGCCACATTCAGAATCCCCATCATCTTTCTTCTCCACTTTGATGCTCAGTTTGAATTTCAACAAATCGTCTTCACCACATCTAGATGCTTACAAGCTTTGATTGGCTCATTAGCTATATGCGTTACCACAGTTTAATAGGTGTACCTAACAAGGTGGCCAGTGAGTGTATTTTGATTGCATAAGGATTGTTTCAGGACAGTTGTCCTTGATTAGTATCAAGACTTTGCACCTCAGCATTTCCATCTTTCATAAGTTAAAGAAAACATGGTTTTTATTGTGTTTCAAAGGTTTAGCTGGTTGAAATGTGTTCAAAGGACAATAAAGTATTTTGGTTTTGATGATACAAAACTGATTCAACACCTGGTTTCAAGTTTATCTCCTTTACGAGTTGGGTTTTGGACATTTTTCTTTATTTTGGTTGTCTAATTTTTTTTCAAGCATTATTATCGTAATGACTATGAGTCTACATCAGCATAAAGGTTTTCCACTGTTACATCAGTGAAGCAATCCTTAGTAAATATTTTGATGTTTTTCTTTTATTGCAGGCTTTTGAATTCAAATTCCCTCACAACTATAAGAGATGATGCATTCTCAGGCCTTCCACATCTGGAGTACCTGTACGTTGTTCCTTTGTTCTTTTGAACAAAAATAGCACACACTGCAAACAGATAACTACATAACATTTATATAATACTGGTTTATTTCATGTCATTAAAACTATGAAAAAACTGAAAAGTGTCAATTAAATACAGGTGCAGTTTAAATGTAATTGCCCCTCACAGATTTCTTCTGAACATATCTTAATGTCAGCCAAAGATAACCTGAGTAAACAGAAAATACAAAGAGAAAAGATGTATCCAAACCAATCTGGCCCTATGTGGTAAAGTATTTGCCCCTGAACCTATTAGCATTTGTGGTAACTAGCATTGAGACATTGGAGGGTTTTCCAACATGAATGGTCTGTTTAAGGTCAAAGGTCAGACATCCTCCTTCAGGATTTTATGGTAGTCAGCAGAATTCATGGTTACATCAATCACAGCCAGTGGTCCAGGTCCTGAAGCAGCAAATCATTTCCAGACATCACACTACCACCACCACCACGTCTGACTGTTGGGATGAGGATGTTTTTATGAAATACAGAGTTAGTTTGACTCCAGATGGACACAAATCTTCCAGAAAGTTCACCTTAATTCTAATTAGTCCATAGAAGAAAATGTTGGAAATCATCAGGATGTCTTTTTGGTCAATGTGAGAAGGGTATTTGTTTATTTTTGGATGTCTTCAATGATGCCATTGTTGCTGCCCCAGTGTCTTTATAACTGTTGAATCATGACCACAAACTGAATCAGCTGAGATCTGCAGTACATTAGATGTTCTGGTTTCTTTTGTTCTTGAATCTCTTTAGAACAGGGCATGATGTGTCGCTTTTTGAGATCTTTAGCCTCCTTCATGTTGTCAGACAGGTTCTAGTGAAGTGATTTCTTAACTCTACAGGTCTGTGGTAGTAATCAGGCCTGGTTATGCCTAATGAACTGAACTCAGCCTTTCAAATACCGGTAATGTGATCAATCAGAATTAACTTATTATTAAATACCGAGGAGGGCAATTGCTTTTTCAAACAGGGCCAGTTTGGTTTGGATAGATAATTACATTAAATCATCATTTGAAAACTGCGCTTTGTATTTACTTGGGTTTTTTAATATTGAAAAATTTCTGCTGCATTTAACTGTGATAAAAACTGCAAATGGACACTGTGTCCTATGCTTGGCTCAACTTGAAACTCTTCTCACAACTTTAAATATCCCAACTGAAATCATGTGATCCATATAACAAATAGTCCTATTCTTTAAAAAAAAAAAAAGTTGGACCAAATTTCTCAGAATGTAAGGTGCAGTAGTTTCTTTTTACATAAATAAAAATATTTCTACTTCTGACAAAAAAATCGTGATCCCCATTTTTAAAAGTATTTTGACCAAAACAAAACACCATCAATTATTTCTGTTAAACAACGTTCTGACAAAGAAGAGTTCAGTTTTCCAACATTATTTCAAAAAGATCTTGTATTTCAGATGTTGATAATAAAAAGTTTCCAACTGACCCCATTTTTTTATCTGCAGGTTCATTGAGAGTAATAAACTAGAGACTACATCGAAATATGCCTTCAGAGGACTCAGGGACTTGACTCACTTGTATGTTTCAGAATTTCATTTAGAAATTATACATATTTGTTATATTTTAATGGGAACATAAATCATGTTCTTACATTTGTGTTTTTTCTTGGTTTCTTTTTAGGTCTTTGGCAAACAACAACATTAAATTCCTACCCAGGGATGTCTTTATTGACCTGGACTCGCTTATAGAGCTGTAAGTTTGTAGCAGAATTAAAAAAATATATTTAATGCGTTGCCTGTTTTAGTTGCATCTCTTGCATCCTGCAGGGATTTGCGAGGCAACGCCTTCGAGTGCGACTGCAGGACCAAATGGCTCATGACGTGGTTGAAGAGCACCAACGCCACCGTGTCGGATGTCGTGTGTTCTGGACCGGAGGACATGAAGGACAAACGTCTCAATGACATGACCAGCCTGCAGGACGAGTGCACCTCTACGGGTGAGAGAGGCAGCGCCGTCTAGAAAGATTATGGTTGATCTTTTGATCTGAGGAGATAGCGAGTTGAATCAGAGGTGATTTCTCAATTCAAAACTGAAAAATGTGACGTTCCAAGCTTGTAAACAGCTTATAAAATTGGGAAATCTCTTCAGATGTTAAGCAAAAACATTGGTTCAACTTGTAGCCTATACCAGCATTTTAATTTGATTTATTTTCTAATAATATTTTCTCAGATTATAAAGATCCAACTAATAATGTGCCTTTGTCCACAGATTTTGTCCTTCACCAGTCTATAGCCTCGGAGTCGTTGTCTATCGACACATTCAGTTTTAAGAATGACGTTTATGTGACCATCGCGGCTCCCAGCTCAGACAGCTGTATGGTTTTCCAGTGGGACCACATTGAAATGAACTTCAGGACCTATGATAACATCACAGGTAACACAGTCCCTTCAGACAGAATCTAGGAATGTGAATGAGTTTTACTCTCGTGTGATTGGTTGGTTTTTCTGCTTTTAGCCCAGTCCATTGTGGGTTGCAAGTCAGTTGTCATCCAAGAGGAGGTGTTTGTCATCGTGGCTCAGCTCTTCGGCGGTTCCCACATTTACAAGTTTGATGATGACCAAAGCAGGTTCAACAAGTTCCAGGACACTGAGGTGTCCAAGATCTCCAAGCCCAACGACATTGAGGCGTTCCAGATTGGATCGGACTGGTTCTTTGTGATTGCTGACAGCTCAAAAGCTGGCCTGTCCACCCTCTACAAGTGGAACGATAATGGCTTTTACTCATACCAGTCCTTACATGAGTGGTACCGCGACACAGACGCAGAGTTCTTGAACTTGGATGGGAAGGCTCATCTCATTTTGGCGAGCCGCTCGCAGGTTCCCGTGATTTACCAGTGGAGTCGGAGCAACCAGAAGTTCATCCTCCAGGGGGAGATCCCCAACATGGAGGACGTGGTGGCCGTGAAACACTTCCACATCAAGGACGAGCTCTATCTCGCTATGACCCGATACATTGGCGACTCCAAGGTCTTAAAATGGGGTCCCAAACAGTTTGCGGAGATCCAGGCTTTGCCGTCACGAGGCTCCATGATTCTCCAGCCGTTCTCCTTCAAAGAACGCCACTACCTGGCTCTGGGAAGTGACTACACCTTCTCACAAATCTACCTATGGGACGATGACATGAAAATCTTTGAACGCTTCAAGGAGGTGTACATTCAGGCACCGCGCTCCTTCACTGTGGTTTCCACCGACCGCAGGGACTTCATCTTCTCCTCCAGCTTCAAGGGGAACACACAGATCTTTGAACACATCATCATTGACCTGAGCTTGTGAGGGACTCTGCCTTATCGTCCCTCCTGCAATCAAATGTCTTCCGTTCAAAAAATATATTTATAAAAGGTTTAAAAGAAAAGAAATGAGACTTTATGAACTAGTACACTTCTATCTGTACAGAACTTGAACACAAGTTAAAGTTTGGTCAAGTTGAGTCTTGACTGTTTCTCAAGCCTTTCCGTTTTTCTTTCCATAAGCTTGTAACTGTAGTTTAAAACCAAAATAATTCAGAAAGTTTCCTTTATTTTCTTATTTTGGACACAGCTGACTTCCTGTCCCCACAGCCTGTGATGTACAGTTCTTCATCCATTCAGAGCAGGTCTCCATGTCTCTGATGGGCTCACAGTGCCTCCTGCTGGCCGTGATAAAGCATCGCATCCCCTGCTTACCTTGCAGGGAATGTTTTGAAAGCACAAACCTTTAAAAATGATCATAACTGAGATCTCAGAATGTAGTGGATTAGAGGGACATGTTTCTGTAGGTGCTATAGGCTTTGATGTAAACAGTAGATTTATTTAAAAATATTAATGGTTTGTTGTTTAGGGAAGTAAAATATTCAGGAAAAGATGCAGTAATCCCCATTTTGATACAACATTTAGATCAGATGTGATAAAGTAGATCATCAAGAATTTAAAAATACATGTAAATATGAAAAATAACCAGTTTTTAGTTAGTAATATGACATTATTAGACTGAATGTGCTCCTCACAAAAGATATAACTGGCCTCTAAAACAAAATTGATGTAAATACTGTAAATACTCTTAAACTAAGAGTCTCTCTCAGTGTGTTTTTTGAAATACCGAATGTTGACCTCCTTCTAAATGTACATAAAATCAGGATTGCAATGCCACTACCTGTTTCTCAACAGTTCTTTGCACTTATTTACAAAAAATCAATTGTTACTGCAGCTTGCAAGAGCATGACATTAAAAAGGGTGAATGCCAACTGATTTTTCATAGGAACCAGACAAAGTCTTTAAGTGCTTCTGTTAATGAAGTGAATGACATTGCTGTTCAGTGAAATATGCAAGCTTTATAATTCTTTTGTAACATTATTATGAAGATTATTGAATGTTTCTCTTCAACTCTACTGTAAGTTTATTCAGTTGAGAATCAGAAATAAACATGTGAAGATATGATTGTAAAGACGTCTCTTTATTTATTTTTGGTCAATTAATTCTAATTTCCAGAAGTGTGACCAAGTCACTGCTTTGCAAGTCACAAGTAAGTCCCAAGTCTTTCCAGTCACATCTCTAGTCAAGTTGCAAGTAAACACAACCAAGTCAAGTCTAAAGTCAAGATGTGGAAATCCCAAGTCAAGTCCAAGTTTCAAGTTTTTGAAAAAAACATTTTTTTAACACAATTTTTTTGACAACCCTGTTACTTTGTATTTTCTTTAAAAAACATGTAAAACTTTGATAAAGCTTAGATTGCAATTCAAAATTAAAAGCTTGCTATCAGGCATATTTTTAATCCCTCCAAAAAGAACAAAACAACTTCTCTCAAAGTCAAAGAAATGTAATGAGCCTTGCTGAAGTGAATACAGGAAAAATCATGGATTGATCAGGAGGCCTGTGGGGAAAATGGAAGCAGGCTCACATTTGACCACAAAACCAGGGGCAATGAGAAACCCTACAGTATTAAACAGCTCCAACTGAAGGAATGGCCCCACTTCCTGCCTAACTTCATCTGTCAGCCTAATGTTTTAAAAACAATGTCAATAATCTTATCCTTAGCTGCTAATACCTCACTTTGCCTTGCTTTCTTCCGCTCATCTGGATCTGGGTTGTGGGGGCAGTACCCTGAGTAGGAAAGTCCAGACCAGACCATCTTATGTTTGTGCATGTAGCAGATTGGTTCCAACTGCTGTTGTGGGGTGGACCTATGCTAATGCTTTAGCATTAGCATCTATAAAAAAATGTTTTCTGTCTTGCCTTCCAGGGCTGCAAATGTACACAAAAAATAAGGCATTAGCACTAGCATCTTGCAAAATATTATTTTCTTGCCTTTCAGAGGTCCAAAATGTGAAAGGAAAAAAAAAAGCTTTAGCATTAGCATCTCCCAAAATATTTTTTTTGTCTTGCCATTCAGGGCTCCAAGACTACAAACAAAAAAAAAAAAAATAGCATTAGCAAAATTAGCATTAGCATCTCTAAAAAAAGTTTTTTCTGTTTGCCTTTCAGGGCTCCAAGAGTGAAGAGGGAAAAAAAAAAAAAGAATCTCGCCCTCTGGTGGCGTTATAAAAGCATTACAAGAAAAATAGAAAATGAGCCTAAGTAAAATATTTTTTTCCAGTTGCCACTCAGGGCTGCTTAAGTGGAAAGAAAAAAAACATTTTTTTTAATTCTCATTTTTACAACAGTTTTAGTATATTAGAACAGTTGTGACAATGTTTCAAAAAAAAAGTTTTTTTTTTTTTCCGTTTGTACAGGTCAGAAAGTCAAGCGAAAAAATATTTTTGACCAAACTTAGAAAATGAGTCAGATTTTAAAGAAAAAACTTTTTTGGCTTGCTATTCAGGGTTTATAGAAGTCAGAAAGTCAAGATGAACAATAAAATTGCTCAGACTTAGAAAATTGGCCACCCTTAAAAAAATTCTCCTCGCTTGCCGTTCAGGGCTTCCGTAGTTTTTATATATCAAGTTTATATATATGTATGTATGTATGTGTATATATATATATATATATATATATATATATATATATATATATATATATATATATATATATATAATCTTCTCACCTGTATCTGACCTGGCAAGCAAAACTGAGGGCAGCAAAGACAAAATTGTGCATGCATGAATGGGAGGAGCAATTGTGGAAAAGAAACCTAACTAAGGTGTTTCAGTTTGTCAGACAGGAAGCTGAACTTTCCATGCTGAGGCTTGTTTTATCTTTTCACTTTTCACTGTTTCCTAATCCATGTGAAGACTGATCCTCTGCTGTAAGTGTATTTTTATTCTTTCAAGTCAAATGTTAAAAAAAGTTAAGTTAAATGCTTCCTGAACGTCAGGAATGTAGGTACGGTAAACTAATCTTCCTTCATTGTATCATAAATGTGTATTATCTGGATATTTAGTGTTATGATATGGTTTAACCTATAAATGTCTGTGTTGTATATTTTTATTAACATCTGCAGTTTAAACTCCTGACTGTGTGTTGGACTGTATTTCCTGTACCACACCTTTGGATGTTAACGTTTATGGCAGGTACTGACTAGTTTTTGATCATGCACCTGAATGAGGAAATTCAAACCTCAACAGAAAGAAAAAGGTGTGGCATTCTTTTTCAAGCCTTACATAACTAATAATAATTACTGTGATCATCACATTTACTAATGTTCACCAAGCTGTTTGGACAAATGTGTGTGTTCTCTCAGCAAATAGCCAATAAACATATATTTGTACATATTTTTAACAGCGTAGAAAGTAGTGAATGCATTTTTATTAGTGCTGTCATGAGATTTTTAAAAATGTGTGATTAATTAATTATGATCTGTAAATCAAATTTTTAATCTCATCTAAAAACTGCTGAGGAAAGCCCTCATCTTGAGGTATTTTCATTTAAAATTCATTACATTATTGTGGCCGACCAAAAGATTGAAGTCATTCTGTTTAACAGACTTGTATTGTTAGGTTTTCAGAATAATATCTTTAGTAAAACAAAAATTAAATGGATCAGTTTAAGAACTACAAAAGAAAATGAAGTCCAGGAGGAGGCGGTCGAAACTGATCATTCCTCAGTTCACATGGATTCACCAAAGGACCTGGATGTCAGCGTCTGGACCAGCCAGTCCACAGGCACAGTGTCCTACCACACGAACCCCATGGACCAATCGCACAGCAGAATGGATGGAGTATTCAGTGTGTAAACTAAACAAGAGAAGTGCTTCTGAACTC
>SSNR01000145.1:111173-139472 GCA_006937965.1 Callopanchax toddi | reverse complement strand
AACTCCAGACAAATGGCTCTTTTTAGCAGCTTTGAAATGAATGAATGGAGCATTTCTATCCTCTCACGTGTGGGAGAGAATGTCAAAACTGTCATAAATACGGTAAATTCACCCAAAAAGAGAAATTGACGTTCCGGCTGTGTTTTTATTCTTGGTTATTATCAGAGATACTTTTAACAGACCCTACACTATCCACTTGGTAAGAAAAATGTGTCATCCTGTTGGTCTTCCTGACTTTGTCATTTGCGGAGCGTTATTCTTGAGGTTAGTTTCAAATCAAATCCAATCAAACTTTATATTTATACAGCACATTTCCTGCATGGCAACCCAATGTGCTTTACAGCAGAAAAAAGCATGCATAGCATCAAATAAAGTAGGATAATATATATGTATGTAATATATATATGTATGCACAGATTCACAGTGTTTTATTACACATGGACAGCATGAACATAGAAGAAGATTTTAAAAGCAGAAAGCTGATTAAATGTTTAAACTACACAGATACAATCTTTTTGCTACTGTGAAAGCAGTAGT
Organism: Callopanchax toddi; assembly: GCA_006937965.1. Taxonomy (NCBI): domain Eukaryota; kingdom Metazoa; phylum Chordata; class Actinopteri; order Cyprinodontiformes; family Nothobranchiidae; genus Callopanchax; species Callopanchax toddi. Next base: position 138,935 of record SSNR01000145.1, on the reverse strand, counting down.
TTGTCATATTTGAAATATAAATGTAATCGAATCCAATTCTTAATGTGTTTTTCTTTGAAGGACTGAAAAAACCCTATGACTTACATTTAAACCATTTTTTTTTCCATAAGAGAGACTGTAGCTTAGAAGCAGAGAAACCTACCTTTCACCTGGGAGACCTGGGTTCAATTCCTGGCATCAGCGCATATCTTCAGATGGTTAAAAGTTATTGTTTAGGGGAGCATGGTGGACCAGAAACACCTGACCAAAATATTGTTCAGCTACAACAACAAGCTGCATGGTTAATTTAAAAAAATTGTGATTGAAACATAAAATTTTCAGAAAATCCAAACTTTTTAAACATAAAAGGGTATAAATATCCTGTTTCATGGATGAGAATTAAACTGATGGACTGTAACTAAACTGTTTCAACTCAGATTTCAGGTTAAGTCACTATAAGAAATCGTACTCTTTATATTTTATTAAAGTTATATATAAAGTTAACGTTGCACTGTGTGAACAAACTGGGAGCACTGGCAAAAAACAATAGTTAAAGTATTGAGTTTCAATAGCCAATAGCTTTATTGTTTCAGCTTTAGCGTTAACTCATGGATTACCTGCATTAGTTGTAAGAATTCATACAATAATATTAATTCAAATAGCTATGAAACATGTTGTCTTTGCAGTGAATGTTGCTTACATTTAGGGAAGTAATAACATTTAAAAACAGAAGTTAATTTCAGCTCTACCTCTACAAATCCCGCTGAGTAGCTAAAAATAGCAAAAGCAGCATTGCCATTTAAAAACAGTTCAACTTTCATCAGTGGAAGCATGGTACTTCTGCTCGATATATTTCCGGTTACGCCATCTTTGTCTGCAGCCAGATATTACTTAAGAAGGAGTGTGGGCATTAATAATAGCTAATCTGTGAAGCACTTTGGGTGCCTTGAAAAGTGCTTTATAAATTACATCTATTATTATTATTATTATTGTATCATTATTAATAATAATATTGTTGTTGTTGTTGTTGTTGTAAAGCTGTCTAAAGTTTAAAATAGCATTAATTCTGTGTTAATTGTTCTGTTTTTTGCCTCTTCACAGGTCATCTGAAGCAGAGACATGAATATCATCACACAGTTCAGACAAGTGACAGTTTCCCAAGTGACAGAAACACATCCTGTGATTCAGAGTATACGGGACAAGAACCAAAAGAAGCTCAAGAAGTTACTGAACAGCAACAATATAAATGCAGTTTATCCTGATTGCCAGTTGAATGACTGTGTAACGCCACTGATTGCTGCTGTTGTAAATCACAACATTAATATTTGTACTGAACTTTTGCGTCGAAGTGCAGATCCAAATCTACCTTCACAACAAGGCCTGACTCCTTTGTACTATGTCTCACAATCAGGAGCACCACTTGCTTTTGTGAAGAAGCTGCTTGAAGCCAAAGCAGATCCAAATGAAGCCGTCTTCAGGAATAATCAGTATATTACACCTCTTCAAGCTGCTGCTCTCAATGACAGGGAGGATGTTGTGAAAATACTCCTCTCTGCTAAAGCACAGATTACATCGTTGGCAATGACTTATCCTGATAGTTTGCAAGACAATAAAAAATTGGCTAAGATGATTCAGAATTTGGCATCCAAAGGCGATAAAATTTGCTCCATAAGCCAATATATTTTGGATATGACAAACGCTGTAAGAGAGAAAACTCCTGAGACAGTTTTCCAAACCTTTAACAATCACATGTTTCTGGAGGATCCTTTTACTCATTTGACCATGATTGAAATGCTGTTCAATGCAACTGGAACAAATGCAGAAAAATACAGACAAATGAGTATTGAATGGCTCAGAGAAACCAGTAATTTAAACAACTATATAACAGGTGCAGTCAGTCGCCTTCCAAACATCCACAAGTCACTTGTGCACATGACAATTAATACTTTACTTGTTGTTTTCAACACAATAGAGGACATACCATACAAAAAAGCAATGTCTACAATTCCCCAACTACTGGAGCAACTTCATCTAAAAGAGAGACAAGATACTTGGGTGACAATCCTGCAAATCCTTTATGTGACAACGCAGAAAACAAAAGGCATCAACAACTGGGATTCCAACTTTAAGGAAACGCTGTGCAGAAACATAGCTCCCTTTGTAAATGAGCAGCACTCCTCTGACATCAGGGTTTACACTTATGGCATTTTTGCAAACTTGACCCCAACTAAGTTTTTAAAATCAGTAGGAATAACTTCAGTCCCCAAAGACATTCTGACACATGCAGATATGATGATGAATGAGAAGCTGAAAGAAGGACTCAGACGTCTGGAAAATTATTTAAGCAGTTTTGGCTCTGGAAGTGAGGCAAATGAAGTTTTACCTAAATCTGGCAAAAAGAAGAAGAAGAAGAAGACAAAAAGTGCAGAGAAGCAAAAAGATCCAAATGATGAATCTGACATGGCTGCAGTTGATCCAACAACAGTTTCTGTTGAAGAATCAACTTCAAATGTTAAGCCCTTATCACTCAGCCCTAACAAAACATTGTTTACAGAAGAATGGAAGCCAAACAGCAAGAGGTGGAAAAAACAGCTTCAAATGTTGAAAAATCTTGTTGATAGTGATGAAAGTAAAGTGACTAAAGTCAGGAGCATATTTTATGTAGATGATGTGGAGTTCCGCATAGCAAAAGGAAGTGATGGTACTGAAGTCTTCTTGGGACTGAGGGATGACGGCACAGAAGTTGCAATGAAGAGAATGTATAAAACCAACTACGAAACACTGAAGAACGAGAAAGGAATGCTACAACTTCCAGATCTTGATCATCCCTCCATTGTGCGATACATCGATGCTGCAGAGGATAAACACTTTGGTTACCTTTTCCTTCAACTTTGTGAATACACCCTGGAGGAATACATCGATACCATTGATGATATGAAGAAAAGAGAGGAACTCATCCATCAGTTTCTTGACAGTTTAAAAGTCCTCCACTGTCAGGATCCCCAAATCCTCCACAGAGATCTCAAACCACAGAATGTTTTAATTGGTAAGACAATTTCAAAACTTGTATAAAGTTGTAGTTATTTACTGCTTTGGATTAACATGCTATGTGGGGTAGAGTAATAGGCAACATAAACATTTCAAGAGTTATGTTATCATCTCACCCTATCTCTAATGCTGAGCTTTGCCACCCTGAACATAGATGGACTGGTAGAGAGCTTTGCTTTCTGGCTTAGTTTTCTTTTCACCACAAGTTCAGTGTCCATGTCATTGTATTTGCTCCTCTGATCCACCTTTCAGTCTCTTTTTCCAAACTGGGACCCTGAGACATTTAAATGTCTCAAGTTGAGGTGTCGAGCATGCATAGAAACAGGAAGTGCAGATTAAAGCAATCCGTCTTGTAACACTGGTCCCGGTCCGGACCGGCCATCACCAAGAAAATGCCCGATGATCAGTCCAGCCCGGTCCACATCCAGACCCGGAGCAGGTGCCATGGGTGTAAGCGGCTCCGCATGAGCCCCTTGCGGCCCCCGCCAGTCAATCCAGACACGTACGCCTCTTTAAGCCTAGTTTATATATCTGCGTCGGCTGCGCAAGTGAGAGACGCAGACGTATTGACGTATGCGTTTTGCCTTAAGACTTCTACGTCTGCTGCGGGGTGTTGCAAAGCAATTCCCCGCCGGAACAACAGAGGGCGTAGCACTGGGAGCTAGTGTTAATTTTGGCGTGAAATTTTAATTTAGTTTTAGTCTTAGTCTTTTGACTAAAATTCTTTTTCATTTTAGTCTAGTTTTAGTCGTCCAATTCGTTTTAGTTTTAGTCTAATTTTAGTCGACTAAATATAAAATAGGCATATTTCACGAATATTAATATTTTTTCCTCTGGTGCAATTATTTTACATTTCTTTAAAGGAATTGGGGTAACACTTTACTTTTATTAACATTAGTGTATTATTAAGTATTAATAAACAAATGGGCCCTTTATTAACGTTCCCAATATTGTTAATGACCCAAATTATAAGACACACCCCTTTCCAAGACTAATCTTCAGAAAAAAATTAAAGTCACTTTTAAAATAAACTATTTTTGTTGAAAATTTGAGGAACTAGTTTAAATATCTTATTTAGAGACCTTTAATATTTTCTTATTAATTCAATCACAAAGGTCTGTAATTCATATTCTACTGTGTGTTGTGTTCTGTCAGGAAAGACACTAGTGATCCTGAGCAAAAACTGAGCAAAATAAATACCATAATAATGTAAACTGTCAGAACTTTGCTCATGACATGTCAGATCAAAAGTCTGCATGAAGCTTTACTCACAGAGTCTGATCAGCTGTTCTCACGCTGCGGTCCGTCTCCTCACACAGAACGTGATCTCCACAACGCTCCGTCTTTGGTCATTTCCCTCCATAACTCCATATTTCCTGTCTCCCTGACAGCTGTTTGATCCTCTGCTGCGTTCACCACCATTATCTTAAAATTAGCGTCGTAACTCTGCCTCCGTTCTGTTAGTTTGACCCACTTTAATAAAGTCTGTTCCTGTCGGCGTTGGCTCTGCTGTGTTTACAAAACTCCGGTGCGTCCCGACAAGGCGGACTCTGATTGGTTCCAAACTCATCTACTTCCGCCTGTTACGTTTGCTGATTGGTTCCCTTCTCTAGTCCCACCTGCTCCGATTGCTAATTGGTTTTTTGGTATGTTCGTCAAAATTTTCCCGTTTTCTGATTGGATTTCGTCACTGTCAATTCTCGTCTCGTCTTTCGTTCCTGACGAAAAGGTCAGCCGATTTAGTCTTCGTCTTCGTCTTTTTCCGTTTTATATTTTTGAATTTCGTTTAGTTTTCGTTCGGTAAAATATATTCGTGACGAAATAAATAACGAAAATATTTCGTCTACGAAATTAACACTGCTGGGAGCAGTACATTCACATCGCTGATTACTATTTCTTGGATACGCAGAGAGCAAATTTTGATTGAGCTGTAACGGATTCATGTCAAAGAACAAACGGTGTTGTTAAAAATAATTAAACGGGAGTGAAGGAGACAGCGGCATCTGTTGATTGTCCGTTCACTGAGGACAAGGCACACTATGAGTGAATATGCAGCTCTTGTTCAACCTTTGATGGATTATATAAATGTTCGTACTTCGTCTGCCAGACGTTTCTTTAGCTGATCCATATCTGCTTCCGCAAGATTCTACTTCTACTATTCTGTTGATACCGGCGTCAAGCCGGAAATGATCTTGGGTTGTTGGGCCGACCAATCAGAGACGTGCGCTCTCCGTCTCGTTCGATGGATGTTTAGAAAAGTTCCCTCGTCTCTGTCTGTCCTTGCGTTCTCATCGGGGACCCCACACAATGCTGTACAATGGCGTTGCGTGCATCCAACCCGACGTAGACGCAGAAGCATAAATTAGGCATTACCCTGGACACAGGCCGTCTGCGCACAGCAGCACAACACCTGGTCCGCATGTCTGGTTCCTAAGGAGAATACGTGTTTGTGTGATTCAGGAGCTCTTCAACGTATTCCTTCCACCACTCAGCTCTATCCCTAGTTGATGTCAGCAGCTCCCTATCCCAACTGTAAATGGTGTGAACAAGTCTTTGCTTTACCCCTCTGAGGCACCAGAAAGTTTGCCAGAACCACCTTGATGTTGATTTTTTTCCATGGTGTCACCAACCTATTTCCATACTAAAGTTTTTTATACTTGTCTGTTGCTTCTAAAGACCCACAGAGCAGACCATGCCCAATACAATTCCTTCTTTTGCCTGATGGCTTACCTAATCCCTAGTATCTACTAGTTGGTCTGGGGGTTACTGCCATGATTGGTACCAGAAATATTGCAGCAGCAGCACAAAGCCCATTCGAACTCATTGTTTCTCACTGAAATTGGGACATGGTCAAAGCTCTGCCAGAGGTGTGAGTTACTACAACTTCTAACTAAGAAAATAATCCAACCTTAAGGACTTGGGTTAAAGAACCAATGTGTCAAGGTGAGCCCGCTAGTACTGCACAACCTCTTTCATGTCCACCTTTCCTGCAAGAGATGTGATATTTCATGTCCCAGTTGCCAGTTTTTGTGAGTGGGTATCGGATGGCCAAGGTTTCCACCTTGATCTGCTACCCACTATGCACTGGAGCTTGGTACTCCTCCTGCAAGTGATGGGTCTACTGGTGAACTAGCTCATGTAACCAGTTCAGGCTGGTCCCATGGGTGAATACCCAGCCACCAGGTGCTCACAAATTGTCCCCAACCCCAGGCATGAGTTTTGGACAGGACCTCAGTAGTCCTTTTGGCTGGATTCTCTAATTTGTAATCCATTAAAGGTCTTTCAAATTAAACTAATAGGATTATAATCTAGATTGGCTCATCATACCAGGCTTTTACCTTGTTATTTCATCTCTGATTAGTATGACTTAACACCTCTACATTATCAGAATATCACTCCACTATCACCTTGTTATTTTCCAGTCATATTGTAAAGCAGGACTTGAAAATTGTTTTTATCTTCATCTTTGGAAATACTAAAACAATTATTGGCAAAGTGTCCTGATTGTTTTGCAGATGTTCAGGAGAAGGCAAGATTAGCTGATTTTGGCATAAGTAGACGCTTACTCAAAGGTCAGACAACTCTACGAACAGCCAGTGCAGGAACAAGGACCTGGATGGCCAGAGAGACTCTAGAGGACAGACCTGATGTACGATACAAGTCAAAAACTGATGTACAGGTACGATTTTTTGTCTTACTTATTGATTTGAGACACGTTTCCACTATGCAACCTAGAAGTCCTTTATCCAGGTTTTGTCATATTTAAGTTATTTTACTGACAATTGTTGGGTTTTACCTTTCTTGAATGGATAGGTACCAACAATTCCATCTGTTTCTTCAGTTCTTGTCTTGCTGATACTTGTTCAGATAGTTGGCTTTCTTAACTTGATCAGACATCAATGAGCTCAGATTTCATCTGGTCTGGTGAATGTTGGGTGGGTTTGTGACTCTGGCCTGCCACTTCAGGGCAAACCACGTCACTTCCTGTTCACGCCCCGCCCACTTCCGGTTTAGGCACCGCCCACTCCTAGTACAAATACGAATACAGATAATTTAGGTGGTTGAACAGATACAGATAATGCGGTACTCGCTCATCCCTACTTCTTATGCTTTTAATTATTAGTTAATTGATGAAAACACCACATTTGTGTGTGGGTGAGGAGGAAGGACATTTAGCCCCACATCCAGAGTTCACAGATTCTGGTTCTATATGACATGGCAACGCCTGTAAACAGGATATCATGGTTACACTTTGCAACAATGGAAGGCAGAGTTACCTGGTTTATATTTATGAGTTTCATGTTGATGGAACCTATCAGGGCTGTTTTCTGAGGTAAATTTCTGCCTGGATAATCTGTTTTGGCCCTGTAAATGTGCCTTGCCTTTGGTTAAAAAAACAAACAACAAAACTGATGAGGTGTTTTGTTGATTGTTTAGGTTGCAGGGATGCTGATTTACTATATCCTTTCTGGAGGAAAACATCCATTCATCATGGACCAATCTATATGTGAGTTCAACATTTATCAAGGGAGCTACAGTTTGGATCATGTAAACGATGTGGTGGCGAAGGATCTCATCAAGGGGATGATCAATAAAGAACCAGAGGACAGACCTGAAGTGAGACAGTGCCTGAATCACCCTTTCTTCTGGACTCATAGAAAGTAAGATGAAAACACAAGCTTGCTTGCAGATCCTCATATTTTATTGTAATGTGAAGTCTAAATTCACTTTGACACTTTGTAAACTGGACAGAGCTGTTTTTAGTAGTACTTAGATTATTTCTAACACTTGAGCAGTTTGTTGTTTGCCTATACATAACACGTATAGTTAGCACATAATTAATCATAATCTAAACTCCTTTTTTTTCCTTCTTTAGGAAAGTTGAATATTTGCAAAAAGTTGGAAACCAAAGGGAGGTGGCAAAGTATAAAAATGCTGATGAGGAAATAATAAAATCAATGGAAAATTCTGCAGATGGTCGATCCTTCAAACAGTGGAAAGACAAGGTGACTGCAACTGAACTTGTATTTTTAGAGATGCATTATGACTGGGTTGACAAGGTGAATGAAACAATGCAGTAGTTCTCCAAGTCATGAAGATGATTATATTTGAACCTGTTCTTTTAAATGTTGTAACATCTTTGGAAACCTATAATTCTAACAGAGCTTAAAATGCAATCAGTAAAAAAAAAAAAAAATCCTCCTTGGTAGCTCAACAGACCAGTCTGGAGTTCTTTCAGTTTGTTCCAGCTGAAGTCATTCAAACTGCTGTCTGCTGCAGCTAACATACTGATGACAATTTCACAGAAATTTACATCAAAGAATCCCAACAATCCATTTAAAAATAAATATTGGCTCTGCAGAGAAAGTTGATAGATATGCACAACTGTGGTACCCAGGTTGTACACTTTTAGGTTGCATCAAGCCAGTTAGCACAAAAAACTGTGTTGGACTTGGTGTGTCGTACGGTACACCTTGGTGTGCTTCTAAATTACATTTCATGAACATTCTGTTTCTGTTGTTGCAGTTTTCACCAGAGCTGATCCTGAAGGTGCAAGGCAATAGAAAACACTACGTTGATAACATCCTGGGGTTACTGCGCTTCATACGCAACCTTTATCAGCACTAGTAAGTTCACATAGTCAGCGTACCACAAGAAATCATGAATATTTGAACAAGTTAACCTCCCTCGCCTCGCCTCGCCTTCTTCCGCTTATCCGGGTCCGGGTCGCGGGGGCAGCATTCCAAGTCGGGCAGCCCAGGCCACCTTCTCCCCGGCCAAGTCCACCAGCTCCTCAGCTGGGACGCCCAGGCGTTCCCAGGCCAGACTGAAGATGTATTTCCTCCAGCTTGTCCTGGGTCGACCTGGGGGCCTGAACAAGTTAACAATCTTCAGAAATTTTTACTGGAATTTTTAAATTATTAAAATATTTAGAAAACTTCATCATGGTTAGATTGGATTGGAGCTCCATAGGACTCAAGTACATCTCTCTTGTCTTCATGGGAAACTTCTCACAATATCTATATGATTTCCCAGGCCCTAAGTAATTCTAATCTACAATTTATAAGTCTAACAACACTGACATTATCAACTGATTCACAGCAGTTAGGTTCTAAATAACATAAAAACCTCTACGCACATCTACATGGTTCTAAGTGTATGTTATACTGACAGAAAAACATGTAGAGAAAAAATAAACCCCAAAACACAAAAAAGTACATTTCGTTGTTGTAACAATGCTTAATCTAATACCTTTGGAAGGCCTTTTTATTTGTAAGGAGAATGTATTTACTGTATGAGTTCACTATAAGGATTGCACCCATGAAAAATTGGCCATCAAAATCATCTCTGTCAATCCCAAACAGCTCACAAGTTGCTGGTTCCCCAGATGCCTGATTAATGATTAGCTCCTGTGAGCATGGGCCCAGCTACAGCAGTCACTTGGTGTCTGCTCCAAACATGCAACTATCGACAGACGTACATCAGATATGGGCCAACGCATCTGTGTTTTTGTAACATCCTTTGCTTTTAGGTTTTCACAGATTTGAGAAAATGTTGGTAGCATTTTGTTTGAATGCTTGTATTTTTAATTAAAACACATTCTCGTTCACAGTGAGGAAGATGCGGCCAAAGTCGACATCCTTGCATTGTTTCCTGATCTCTTTGGATGTGTTTACATCTTTGCTGAGAACAGCGGGTGGAATCAACAGATACCCCTAAAGGATTTTTTTCAGAGTGAAGACTCCCACTGCACCTCTCCATCTACAAGCTCTGAAGAGCATCTGGGACTCCCAGTTCAAGAGTCTCAAGCCAGTGATGGAAAGTAAAACCAAACAAAAGGCTGAAAAACCACAGAAATGAAAGAATCATATGTCAGTGATGTTTAACTTTACTATATAACAGCCAATGGAATATCATGTTAATGACTTTTATTTAAGCATTTGCTTATTTTTCATTTATTACATGAATTTATGATAGACACAAACTGTGCTAAGAGCAAATGTCATGATGATTTATTTGAGTTTATTTACAAATCAGTTTGTTTTAGCTGTCAAAATTTTCTTCTCACCAATGAATGCATCAACATAACAAAAGTATGGTTAAAATGACATCATGCCAAAATGACCTGTTTTTACTGCTATCATTTTCATGCTTTGCAATAGTTAAATATTTTATCACAATACTGGTTTTAAGGATTTAAATGTGTTTTATTACGATTATCTTTTTTTAATTTCTACATTACATTAACCTATAAAAAAAAAATTAGGATCTAAACAAATGACTCATGATGATGTATTGTTAGGGATCTTTTTTATTATGTTGCTATCTTGGGCTGTGTGTTAGAATGCATTTGGACAGTTTTATTACCTGACACATTTAGTCAGAAAAGCTTTTTGTAGCCCAAAAATGTTGCTGGCCTATTGGAATCTACTCGAAAGAGAGCTTGATTTGTATGCAAACATCCACTTTTTCAGACTCATTGTTCAAAAGTGAGAAGTGGCTATGAAAAAATACAGCTTTAGTGTCAAACATATTTTTTAAAGTGAACTTACTGTAATTGCAAAGGTGCAATCAAATACATGTACAGTATTCTAGAGATTCTCTATCAACCAGCATGCAATGTTTAATTTTTTAAATTTAAATAAATCTTTTTGAACATTAGATGTGTTTTTATGTTTTTATTTAAACATTAATATTTAACCTTCGTGCACCATTGTGGACATTTTTGTTCAGTTATGCATTTTTTTCTTTTTGTTTGTTCATTATGTTGGCTGTTTTTGAATGGGACATGTTTTTGTAACAAAGGCTCTCATCATGACACATTTTGAAATTCAAATTTAATAATAATAATAATAATAAAAAGACCACTGGAACACTGTTTTAAAAAATTGCTATCACTTTGAGTCATTAAGAGGACAAAAAGGCTCACTTCCAAAAACTATATCTAAAACTCTTTCTGATTCATATTTTTCTACATTTTGCATTGAAAGGTTTGATCAAATTTAATCCTGATCCAAATCAAATATTAAATTATCCAAACTAATAACTTTGATGCGTTATTAGTTTTTGTGTACCACAAGTTTTCAAATTCACTATACTGGAGGACAAATATGTCCCATTAACTTCTATTCAAACCACAAATTACTAAACATAATCATGCATTCTGTAATCTTGAGGTTTTGTTTTTCAGAAAAATTATCAAAGTTGTCATTTTTTTCTGTTCACATCTGTTTCCCTCTTATAGGCCCATACACATGAAACTTGTAATGTCATTAGATCTTATGAAATTATATTGAAATCTATACATGAACCCATAGCACAATACAAGTTAACATAAACACGGCCCTTTTTTCACACTGAACTTCAAAGGAGAGAAAACGAAAACAATTAGTGAGTTTGTGCAAATTTCAATAAATGTTATTGTAAAAGATACATTTTTTGTGTTATTTCATAAAACAAAACTAGCATTAAAATCCTGATAAATTAATATTTGCTCATTTTAATCAGGACTGAAGTTTCAACCCCAAAAAAGTTGAAAAATATTAATCGTAGCAGTTTTTAGAAGTGGCATTTTGTTTTATTGATTACTCAAAACGATAGTAAATTTTAAAACCAGTGCAATGCAAAAACTATAAATACATCAAAAATAATATTTTGGATTTTTTTTTTCACATATCAAAGTCTGATTTGAAAAAAGAACATCCCAGAGTCCAAAAATTTGTTTATGAAAAACAACAGGTTTTTTTGTATTTGTATATATATTTTAATATATGGCAAGGACATTAGGTAAATAAACAGGCATAAAGGGTTAAAATCCTCAAAATGATTGAATGTTTGGTAGTTTTGAATAGAACTGAAGTTGTTTAACAGCTATGCAAAAAGATTATTTATCAGAAATGTTGTTTTTAGCAATTTTTGGAAATTGAGATATTTGTCGTAAAGTAACTCGATGGTAGCAAATTTAATTGACGCCTAAGGGTTAAGATGAACCCCAAAATAACCTCATTTGTTTTACTTTCTGCATCAGATCTTCTATAAACGGACTTTTATTGTGGAATTAACTATTTCCGCTTTGTTAATTTCTCGGTCTTTTTATTACTAATTGAGAAATATCTTTTCACATTGTGTTTCAAATACAATTTTTATTTATTATAGTAAAATGTATTGGCCAAAACCTAATGTTATCAAACATAGTTTGATTTTATTTTGTACCGGAAGTAGTTTAATTTTCACCCCCTCCCAAAAAATGTGACGTTGCAGGATAAACAAACGGGAGGAGGCGAGGCAGCTCCCTGTTCAGCCTGTATCCTGACGTTTCCGTTAATTCTTTTTCAATAATAATGCAGTCTTCCAAGAGGAGTGAGAGTGACTGGCAGGGGCTAGTCAGCGAGGTAGGTGAAAACACGGAGCCGTAAACAGCTGCTGGAAGGACGGGGCGGGTTAACGGATGCTTCCCTAACTCCATATGGAACAGTGGCGTCGGTCGGTGTGTCTCAGTTAAATCAACTAATTAATGGAGCACAAACTCAGCTGCTTTGGTCATCACCTGCTACCTGCTAGCTTACAACTGCTATTAATATTATTCAAGGCATCCCACAAGGTGGACACGTGATGTTTACCCACCTGTGGGCCCACCTGGTTATAAATAAGCATTCAGGATACCTGCTTTGAAAATGTATATTTGCGAGTTGAGAAAGTCATGTAGTGCTATAAGCTAATGTAGTTAGCAACAGGAGCATAAACAGCCTTTAATTGTAAACCCTTTAACTTTGACATAAAAAAGCACTTTTTTTTTCATTTATTTGAGGCAATATGAGTTTTAATATTATATAAATTATTAATAATATAAACATATTAATTTACGGGCAATTAAATTGTAAGATGATGATGTTTAGCTTTTTATCTAAACATCAACATATATTTTTTGTTTTTAGTTTAGGAGTTTATTTTTAAGTGAAGTTCAGTTTATGTTTTAAATGTTTAACAAATACATATATTTTTTTTATTCAAGTCATTCTGCGTTTTATACTGATTATTTCTGATAAACATATTTTATCACAGTCTATCAAAATTGTTAAAAGAAATCCAAATGTGCTAGCGTTGATATTCCTCCTTTATAGTAAATTGAAGCAGTCACTATATAGCCCTGACAAAAGCCCAAACCAAACACCTGACATATTTTATTAACTCAAGTTAATCAAAACTGTGAATGAGGCTAAGTGACAATGCAGCCTGTCCCAGTGCATTCTGGGATTTGTGGTTTTAGTGGCATTTGTACCGTACTCCTGCGGTCTGGTTATGATGCATTCCTAATGGACAAAGCAAATATGAAAACAATATCTGTCTTAATAATTCCTGACACTTTCCAAAAACCACATCTAATAATCCAAGTCTTCTAATTTTAGGATTCCCTGCTGATCAGTATCAGAGTAACATTATACCATCAGGTGTATTCTGTAAAACTGAAATTAATACAATGACCTGCAGAGAACTCCTCTATTGTCCCACCTGTCTGTTTTTCTGTATTGTTTGTGTAGTTCCTGGTGTGTAAGCGCAAGCTGGAGAGTAAGAAGGAGGCGCTCCTCATCCTGTCTAAAGAACTGGACACCTGTCAGCAGGAGAGAGACCAGTACAAGCTGATGGCCAACCAGCTGCGTGAGCGTCATCAGGGACTCAAGAAGAAATACAGGGAACTCATTGTGAGTGCTTCAGACCTCCAAGTGCCCCAAACTTTTATATAAAAACTAGATTCCAGAACAAACAACTGTGCATCATCTGCAAACAAAATAATTGTAATACTTTAGACACTATATCAAATATAAGCATAAAAAGTTTAGCACTAAACACCAAACCACGAGGGTCTCCACATTTAATCTCTTTATCCTCTGGTACTTTATCAAATTGCTTAAATGGTTTGCTGTTTGGGTAATAACTACTTTATTATCTAATAATCCTGTTGGTATAATAACATCACAGGCTTTTAGACTGATCACAGTATTTATACAGGCAGCCTTTACTTTCTATATTTGTCAAGCACCAGAATCTAAACAAACACAAATGCAACCATCTTAAATATTTGCTATTTCTTTACTTCAATACATACAATTGTATTTACAAGTATAAAACCTCTGAGTTTGTAGTTTTTTTTTCCTTTCATTTTTAGGATGGTGACCCCTCTTTGCCACCAGAAAAACGTAATCAGGTCAGTCGTTCATCATTACATTACTGTTTTAGTTCAAGGTGACTGTAAGTGTGGGTGTGTCCTGTTATGATTAGCATAACCTCAGTTTGCATTCAGTGACATAAGTGTGTTTCCTCTATTTATTATAATGTTATTCAACAGCTCATAATATAGTTACAATGACTATTTAAAGAGCTGCTGAATAGCCCAAAAAAAGATGATGTTTTACCAGATTTTTGTTGCTATAAAACAGTTTACGTCTATAATTCTAGAGCTTAATCTGATAAAGATATGGAGTCCAGAATGAACATGTTTTTAGGAGAAGTCAACATTTTAAGTGTTGGTCTCTGCCTCCTCCTCAGGTGAACATGGGTCAGCTGTTGAGGGAATCCAGGGAACGCGTCAAACAGCTGACTGAGGAGGTGAAGACTCTCACCCAGAGGCTCGCTGAAGCTCAGGGAGACAATAAGGTGACATCACTGACAGATTTATACACTGTTAAAACATCCAGCATATGATTAAAGATGGGAGTATTTTAACATTTAACATGTCTCTTCCACAGCTGCTGAGGATGACTATTACTCGACAGAGGCTGGGGGATGAAGAGGTGGGAGTTCGTCACTTTCCTGCTCACGAGCGAGAGGATTTGGTTTCCCAGCTAGAGAGAGCAGGGAGACAGGTATGTGTGTTTTTTTTCTTAACTTAAACCCCTGTAACAGTTTTCCAGCAGAAATGCATGACGAGTGTGTTGTTTCCTAGTGTTTTTGTTTCAGAATTATTACTTAAAGTGCCCATGACATCGGTTTCCATGTTTTCTGACTTATCTATCATGTTGCAACGTTGAGTTCTCACCTTAAACCTGCCAGAAAGAGCAAAAAACGGCGTCCATCTGTCTCCTAGTACAGCCAGTGAGAAGCTCTTCAAGATTTCAGACCCAGGTTTCAAACAGTTTTTTTCACTCCAGCCCGCTATGAGGTCATAGTGATCCGGACTTGCTTATATGGTAAATTCTCCTCCCACATGCACGTTCACGACACCTGGAGCGAGGCAGTGCCGCCGCCATTACCCATAGACCGTGTAGTGTTTAGTTTCAGTTTCGTTTCTCTTTCACGCGACGGCACTGCCCCCTGCTGCAGCAGAAGTGTCAGGCTGCCAAATAAGGAGAAACCCAGCAGAACCGGAAGGCGGCGCTTTCTTCTGATCTCTGAGTTGCTCGTTAGGAAATAATTACAGCGTATTTTGAGTTATAATGGTGCAACGCTGATCTAGAGGCATCAAAGATTACACCTGTTTAATATAAAGTGATTTAAATATGGAGTCACAGGCACTTTAATCTATCCCCCGTGCTCCTGCTGAGGCATTTAAACGAAAATAAATGTCAGTTTTCCAAAAGCATTACCAAGTAGTGATCATTTGAGGGGTTATACTGACTGAGCAAATACAAAAGTTCTATTCTAAATTGATCATCTTTGTATTAAAGTACTAAAACTGTTTTTGCACCTAAACAAAGGAGCTCTGCATAAACCTTTAATAACATATTTAACATATCTTCAATAGAAAACAAATCCCTAAATGTTTAATTCCAGAGAGCAGTAGTGTAGAGTCGTTTGAATTCTATGAATTTTATTTCTCTCCATTCTGTGTTTTCTGGTTTAACACTTTGTTCACCTAAAAGCTGCATTTTTAATATGATGGGTTAATTATATTTCACAACTTAAACTGGAAAATATCCTACATTTCATGAACATTCACAAGTTCTAACAAAACTACAGCAAAAAGTGATGCAATTTAACAAGATCATCCAATGCAAAGTGCTCCTATCTGTCTGTAAATGGTTCAGTTTAAAGATGTCAGCCTTTCTGTAAAAACAAATCTTACATAAGATGTAGGTTGTGTAGGAAAGCTTCAGTTTGATGAATGGTTTGATTCACAGATTAGCACATTTCACTGTAAATCCCATTTTTAATGCCCAACACCACAGATCCATGTGCATTTTCTGCATTACAGAAATTATTGGGCCCTAGTCTTATATTTTATGCAAAA
This sequence comes from Callopanchax toddi, assembly GCA_006937965.1. Lineage (NCBI taxonomy): Eukaryota > Metazoa > Chordata > Actinopteri > Cyprinodontiformes > Nothobranchiidae > Callopanchax > Callopanchax toddi. The sequence continues at coordinate 122,683 of SSNR01000145.1, read as the reverse complement.
ACTATATCTCTTTAGGGATATTTAGGTCATTTTGATGTGGTGTTTTATCAGTTATGTACCTACAGTAAAGACCAGACTAACTGGTGACATTACCCAAAGTGACTGGAGTCTCTAGAACGTGACGTAGTCGTCTGACAGGAGCAATAGTCCAATCTGGAGAGACACTGCTGCCAAATAGTGACAAACTACAGGTGAATTTTCAGGTAATTAAAGCAACTTTTGCTCAAAAAAGTCCTACTAATACATTAGAACTCTGTTTTATAAACCTCTACAATTTTGCTCAACGGCGCGTACAGTAGCATAGACGTTGTTCAGCTAAAACAAACTAAACGAACCACTTCAAAATGACCAAAATATCTCTTTAATGTGAATCATGTTTAAATTAATATATACATAAAAACTAGAGTAAAAAGGTGTGCTGTGTGTGTCAGTCCCACAACATTCAGAGGATTAAGAAGATTTTGTCTATTTACTCAGAATTGGAGCAGCTTCCACCCCCCCTTACCTTTAGTCTGTGTCGACTGGAGACGGTTAAAACAAAAGACAAGACTTCACTGTCAGGACTCCACTTTAATGAAGGAAAGCTTTAAACTATCTGTCACTTGACTTGAATTTTCTCTCTCAAACTTGTGACCTTGATGCCTGTTTGTAGATGGAGGAGATGGAGCACGCCATAAAATCCCTGACAGACGAGCTGCAGGACGTGAAGGCTGAGCGCAGCGTGTTCAGGGAGAAGGCCGACCGCCTGAATGTTGAGCTAAACCACATTCTGGGAAACCACGAGTCACGGATCATTGACGTGGACGCACTGTGCATGGAAAACAGGTGAGTGGGAGGCAGAGTTCAATACACAACATCTGTTATTAGACAGACTTTGTGAATAGGATCCTTTCTTTACCCTCTTTTTATGGTAACTTAAAGGAAAATAATGTGATTTCCTTTAACTTTCTGCTTCCTTAATATTTTATGTAAGTGTTACTTATTTTTTTAAGCTGATAAATGGAGATCAGATGCAGAATGTAGTGGTTAAGTGTCAAACCCCACACTATTACACAACCTCCACCATGCTTCACAATGGAAACACCATCAGTTCATTGTGGCTGTTTTTCTAAAAGATGTGACTGCTGGATTCACAAATTTAAACCAAGGTCAAATTTTCCCACTACATTTTTGATACATATTTAATTTAGAGTGAGTTCATGAGTTCACCAGCCTGAACCACTGATTCAAGGCAGGATGGATTCATGCGGTCATGCTGTTGAAACCAAATACAATCTGATGAGTCTCGATTTCAGCTGCAACACTCAGAGTTAATGTGCAGTTTGAGTGAGTCTGTGTGAATTGTAGCCACTCAGCTCAACTTGAGATTAATTTTAGAGTTTATTGCTGTTTGTAAAACTTGGAATCATTTTCTAAATGAGAATGGTTGGATGATTTTCTGCAGAAATATGTGATTTTTTTTTTTTTTTTTTTTACACATCTGTGGTATAATCCTGTCGTTTTTTTTTTGCTTGGACTTGTTTTTTTCCTTTGTGTTCCATAGTTAGAAAGTTCATTTCCAGAAGCTGTAAATAAATCGTCATGCTTTGCATCTAAAGTGCATCCTGCCATCTGTGCTGTCACTCTGATTGGATTTTTAATCATTGTTGTTGCAGGTATTTGCATGACCGTCTCACACAGCTACAGGAGGAGGTGAATCTACTGAAATCAAACATCATGAAGTACAAGGTAAACATTAAGCACCTCCAGACTTTAATTCTGTAGTTTTTAAATGTATTTAATAAAGCTGCAGCCTCTAATCAGGCTGTTTATGGAGCTTGTTTTGTGTTTTCTCTGCAGGCAGCCCTGGAGAGGAGGAAAAACTCTGGCATGTATGGAAAATCAAATAACAGTTCTCTAACTGGGGTCCTGTCAGCCAAACAAGGTGAGCTCACTTTAAACTAGTTTGAGCACTTTAATCTTTTATCTGTAGGAAGTCAGTCCATCCCTTCTGTTCTCCATCAGATCACTTCACCAGCCCATTGTTTGTCTTCAGTAAAACAGATTAGTTTCTGCGTCTCAAGTCGTGTTTCACTGAATTATTTAATAACTTCTTGTTTCACCGATCCTTCGAGCCACTGCCTGGACACCAGCTGGGTTTTTAATTGTGTTCTCAGTGGTGGAGAGCACCACTGGCAGGGAAATGAGGCTGCCATGATGACTGACAGTCGCTGGCAGAAACAGCACAGTGGGTTTCTGGAGTTAAAGTTAGGAAAGTGTCACCTAGTAGACGGCTGTTTCAAACACTCCATCTCTGTCTTGCTCTTAGCGTGCTGTTTTTCCTGTCTCTGTTCTCTCTGATATCTGTTTAAAACACTTTTTGTAAGTCTTGTTGGTTTATTATTGGTGGACTGTGACTTTTAAATGTTTCCAGCTGATTTTTCTAATCCAAAAGCTTCTTTTGCTCCTGTTTTCAGTCCAGGAGATGCTCCTGGAGGAGCAGGGCTGCAGCTTGCCTGCCACTCCTCAGTCCATCTCTGACCTCAAGTCACTGGCTACTGCTCTGCTGGAGACTATTCATGAGAAGAACCTTGTCATCCAGCACCAGAGGCACACCAACAGGTGAAACGATGGTTCATTCAGCTGCTCGTCCGGGGACATAAAACAAAGTTTCATAAGACTTACCTTTTTAAAGAGGTCATTTTGAGTTGAATTTATGTAGAAAACTTGATATATTATGTGATGAAAATAGCTCTTTGAACAACCTCAGTTTGGAGAAACAAAGCAAGCTAACAACTAGCAGTGGGATCAAGACTAAAGTGGATTGTTGCTGTCTTAAAAAAGACTCCTATTGATTTTGGTTTTTAATGAATACAAAACGTCACTTTCTCTTTGGATAATCAAGTTTCCATAGCAGCTTTTCTGTGTTTTATTAAGTCTTTACATGTTGTGTTCACCTCTAAACAGCTGAAATCTGCCACCCACTGACATAAATCAGCAACTGCAGTCTCCTAAAATGGGATTTCTGGGTATTTTAGGCTAGATTCTGAAAACCTCTGCTATAAAAACTTAGAACTTTCAAGACACAACTTCTTCAAAATAATCAAGGTAATAAGGATGGTAAACTGGTTAAATGAGTACAGATCTCACTGAACAATGAATGTATCTTGATGCTCTTATTTTGATGAGCTACACTGCAGCACTTCCTGTTTTTGATTGAGAAATAAATGCAATACATTTCCAAACCCAAAAAGTATTTGTGTTAAATAATCAAATGGATCAAAAATAATTAGGTTTTTGAGCAGTCATGCTCTAATCTGAGGTAATTCAAAGAGTTGTCTCCAACATGTTATTGTTCATAACTTTTCCACTTTTTTAAACATCTAAACCTATTACTTAAACCTATCCACCTGACACACTCAGTGTTAGTTTAACTGTCCTCCTCCTCCTTCAAGGCAAACACTGAGCTGTGGTAGGACAAACACAAACAGGAATATGAAGAAAGCTGACGCCTTGTGTCTGGTCTGCAGGATTCTAGGAAACAGAGTTGCAGATTTGGAAAGGAAGCTGAAAACCTTAGAAGTGTCCGGATTGTGGAGTCTCCCAGGTAGGTTAACGGAACACACTGACACCTTATAGGCCTATTTCACAGCAGACATTTTAACTTGAATCACAATGGAAAGCACAGGTGTATTAACTAGGGCTGCATTCCACTTCAACACCTGTTGGTGGTTCTATGGATGTGCTCAGAAGTTTCTCTGAATGGAATGCAGCCCTTGTTAACACACCTGTTCTATTTTAAATCAACATGTCTGCTGTGAAATAGGCCAAATTGAGCGATTTCAGTACATTTTTAATTATCTAATGAATCATTTTAGACATCAGTTTTGACTTCTTCTTCTGTCCACCATTAAGAAAGACCAATCTTAACTGAGAGCACTAGAGAAGGCCACAGCTGAGTGTGTGTAATCTTTACCACACCATCAGCAAACACACCTGTTCAGCTGTGTTTTCTTCTGACTACTGCTGACTTACTTTGGTTGCCATCAGACATGAGAGCTCTAAAACGAGTTAGGGTTAAGTCTTGAGTCTGAAAAGCAGAACAGCTTCCTCTACATTGTGCAGTAACATTCTATATGTAAATACAAAGCTGAGGAAGAGGATTTTAGTTTTTTACATTGCTTATGAATGCTGTCAGATCCTGTGTTCAGATCAAAGGAGCTTGTTTATTTAAACACTCCCTTCCTGTTCCTGTCTGTAGATGACTAAAGTGTAGCAGGTCAAATCAATGAATGATGGTTCCTAATAAATTCACAAACAACATGACACATTTAATATCACGTTTTATATATACACAGAAAAACTAAACCTATAATTTTTACAGTTCCATTTTTTTAATGTGTTTTTCCTCCTCCACTCCTCTGTTCATTAGTTATACACTACGACATAATAATGTTTTTCTGTCTCCTCTCCGGCTGCGTCTCAGGATTGACCTACCACGTATCTGTGGGAATTGGGAGTATGTATTCCTTCTGCCCCACTTAGCCCATCCATGCCCTCCTCTCAGTCATGCCAGAACCAATCTGGGCAGACGCCCAGTAAACATGCCACCTCGTGCACACCTTCCACCATGTGTCGACTCCATTGACCACCAGCTCGTGTGTGTGTGTGTGTGTGTGTGTGTTCATGATGCCACTGACACAACTAGACGTTTCAGTCCAGCTGGCCTGTTTCTACAGATTAATTTAGCTGTTGTTTGATGTTGATTTGAGTTTTTCAAGGCAGCGTATTACTGTTAAGGAAAAGGTCGTTTTTTAAATTATTAATTTTAAGATCTAAAAGAAGATTTGATAAATAGAGGAAATGCCAAACTTGCGTCAAAACTTCCCATTTCTATTATATTAATAATAAAGAAATCAATTAAAAATTATTCCCATAACGGTACAATCAAAAACATTTTTTTTAACCTATTCAAAAAGCAAATTTGTGTTTATAAAATAAAATCTGTAATGGTTTTTATATTTTCCAGAGAGATAAAAAACCTTTTCCTTTTCTATCAACAAACTCAGGGGAAAAAATACATCAAGCTTCCAAATAAACTCAAAGCAGCGTCTCAAATTGAATTGGCAGCGTGAAACCAGGGGACGAAGCTGTCCACGTGGAAAACGGTTCCTCCTTTTCTCCACTGGAGGGAGCTGTTGTACCATCTATTAACCACACTGAAAGGTGGAGGGGCTGCAGCTGGATGGAGGCGCCCTGTCATGAGACCGTCATTCTCTCCGCCATAAAACTGACAAGCATCCATTACTGAAAATGATTGCCCACATTACAAACACATTTAGGGGAATGTGCCGTTATTAGGGAATTTGTAGGCGAGAGGCCCAGAGTGCCTGACGACCACACTGTCCACCACAGTTAGGGAGACGAAGATAGAGAGAGCGATGCGAGTGTCTGTGGCCTTGATGTGATAGCAAGTTGGGCTGATGGGTATTAAAGGCAAACGGGATAGGATAGAGGGCCTTGGCTGTCTTACCTGAAGCGCAAAGAGCACTGGAGGTGACTACATCGTCCACGGATGAGAGAGAGCGAAAAACAATAACGGTGACATCGCTGCAATGGGTTAGGTGAAGTGGAGATTGATGGATCTCCTGGTTCACTCTACCTCTAGGCTGAACGGCTGTAAGCTGAAACGTAACACTGCTAGGGAAAGCCTTTCAGTGTCAATCAGCAAGACAAAAGTGATCATAGACTGCACCGTTATAGCTTTGTTTATGCCTGTTTACAGACTTTTTCCAGTTAGGAGGCAGATGTTTCACCCAGTAAAGACATTACTGAATTAGAGCAGGATCTCAATGCAGCTCTGTAACTGCACTGCTGTTGGACGGATATGAACTCTTCTCTTGGGTTTGTATCTGTACCTGGGATAGTGAGGTACACATCCATCTAAACTTTTATCAAATCCATTAAATCTATACTTCATGCATTGGGATGAAAAACTGGAAGCCATTTGAAGTTGTGTTGGCTCAGGGCCTGGGCTGGTTTGAATGCTGCTTGAGAGCAACAACAGTAGGAGTAGAAACCAGGCTTGGACTGCCACTGCAAGAGACGGGCTTACCGAGAAACCACCCTTCATTTCCTCAGGCCAGAAACACTGTATGCCCCTTAAACCGCTAATAGTCGGAAAATAAAGTTTGCAACTGAATTTTCAGCAAACGTGGTACATGGGAGCATATCTCACAAAGGCTCCAGGTCAGTTTGCTCTTCCACCAAGTTGTACCCTAGGACTTTTTTCAATTTGTAGCTGTGTTTTGAGATATAAAAGGTACAACTTTATACCCGCCTTGGAAGCACCCTCAACATTGACAGTTTATTCCACAGGAGTACACTTTTAAAGTCAAGGTAAGAACATTTAGAAAAAAATAATTCCAGAGGGATACATGGATATGTTAGGTGCATGGGTGTGACTTGTACTAGTGGGTACAACTGAATATGAAATAGGGGTATTATTTGGAGGAGGGACGACCTGACAGCCCCTCCCTAGCAAAGCGCCAAAATCAATCGGCGTGTCCATAACAGGACAGCAGCAACAACCAGCCAGGCGGACTATGAAGGGTGGAAGTCACACTTCTGTTTAAAACAATAAAATCAATTGGATTTGCTGTGGCAGACCAAATCTGGTACAAGAAGTGGGAGAACATCAGAAAACAGAAAACGGCTGGAAAAAATAAATGGCTAAGAAGCAGGACGCCATGGAAACCAGCATTTTGAAAACAGTGTTCTATTGTTCCTGATATATACCGTAGACATAATACATCATGATACGATACACTATGTCTTTGACCAGTTGGCTGACCAATCAGACCGACAGTTTGGAAATGGGGCCTGAAAGACACAGGATCTGAAATGAACTATTTTAGACAGAACACAACAATTCACTCGGTCCCAGTAATGATTCACCTGTGAGCAAATAGCTCTGGATAGGAACCATCTCGACAATATTTTTGCCTCCTTTTTAATTTATCCAGCTGGAACATCAAAGCCTCAGAATTTCGACAGCCTTAACCTCCCACAAACTCACCGTTTTCACATCACAGCACACTGAACATCCGTAAAAATACGGACCGCATTCAGGACAATATGTCCCCCTGTTCTCCATTCATGATTCTCATGCATCGTGTCACCCTGTCATCCCCCAACTCTCCTGTTTGTTTTTGTGCCGCACACTTGAATAGTCAGAGAAACGTACAGAGTTTTGGCTGTTTGGAGTTTCTGTGAAAGCTAGAGCCACGTGTGTTACATGCTTTCTGTGTTTGCGCGTCTGTCTATGTGCATATACTGCGTTTATATTTATGACGTTTGGTTTATGGTGCACGGGTTCCTATAAGTAGCATATGGTGACGGCCTAAAAGGCGTGCAGCCATCACTAATGAAGACAGATGACAGGGAGTTGAATCTTCTTCCTGCGAGCGCTGCAACGCATACGTGAGTGAATGTTTGTATGCTGTGAGAAAATACACCATAAATATGCTTCATCCATTTCATCAAGTCCAGAAAAACACCTTTTTGTCTCTACCTACTTTTTCTGCCATAATTTAGGTGAAGGTAACAGAATATGGTGTTTTTTTCCCCCCCTTTTCTTGGCGCTGGTCTTACAGGAACACGGGACAATATCGCACTGAACGAAAACCTTCAGCCAGAGCTTCGTCCGACCCGCGCTGCTTCTCTATCGCTCAAAGGTGAGTGTGTGAAGTCAGCTTTAAGACATTAACACCGCAATTAGCCACCACGTGTTAAACCCTCCTTTTTATCCCCGTCTTTAACCCAAGTCCTTCCCCTTCCCGCCTCCACTCATCTCAGCCTCTTATTGGTGCAAGCTGCCCAAATGCCATGGCATTTTGGAAATGTGAAGCAAATCCTCGCCCACTGACATTCAGAAACTTCTGCCATGTTCTCTTTATGGGAGAGTGAGGGGATGCTATAAATATGGATGCCACTTCAAGTAATGTTGCATTATGTCTGTGTGTTTTTGTCCGTGTGTGTGTGTGTGTGTGTGTTTGGGGGTTAAAGGTGGCTGGGGGTGTTTAACCTTTCAGCCTGCATCCACAAATATGGGTCAGTAAGCCTCAGAAGGAGAGAGAGGGTGTATTTTAGGGAAGAAGCAGATCTAAGCTGTTGCTTGTTTTCAGTCCACTTGTCTGGGGTTATGCTGCTATATTTAGCCTGTTGCCATGGAAACCCTTCAGCCACATAAGTAATTAAATTAACTTTTGATATTATTACAGGGTTTAACTTCAAAAGCTGAACATTTTCCTAATTGACTCGTCTATAGTGTGCAGATGTCTAGATTTTAGATAAAGCCCTTAAACACAGCTGCCGTTTTTAAAGAAAATAATCATCATGTGTCGTCTTATGGCACAGATAATGAACATTATCAGGGCAAAATAAGTCAGAAGTGTTTTCTTTTCTGATTTGGCTTCAGCTTTAGGTCAAGTAAACGATGAAAATGACCAATCATCTCATTTCTGTTTCTCCCACTCTTGTCAGATGACGGGAGTATACATGAATCATCCTGGGAACGCTGCACCGCTGGCAGTGACCTTGGCGCAGATGGCATCAGCAGGGGAGACGCACCTGCACTGCTCAGCAGCTTGGATCCTCTGGAGGACGAGCTGGAGACGAATGGGATTGACAGGAGAGGGGGAGACATTGTGACCCTGACGGACGAGCCGGAGCTGGAGGATGGACGCAGTCCGGTGGAGGAAGCGGGACGGGAGGTGGAGGATGTTGAGGATGAAGAGCTGGGGTCCAACGTGGAGGAGGGAGAGGAAGCTGCTCTGGCGCTGGATGCTCGTCCCACTGAGTCGCAGCTGCAGTGGATTTCAATTGAACAATCTTCCGTCCGTCATTCAGACGTGAGCCAGGACAGCGAGTCTAATGATGGACATGATGAAGTCTCTGTATCAATTCCAAAGAGCCAAACCACAGAGGGGTCAAGTGAAACGGAGTGGGACTTTAGCTCTCCTCCTGCACAAAATGAAACCTCTCAAAGTGACAACTTGGCGTGATTTGATGTCATAAAAATCTAGAGAAAGTTGCTGTAAATCCTTGTTGCTGTTCATTAACTTCCTTCCTAACTGGGCAGCTCAGTTTGTCCATTTCAACAGAGAATCAATTTGTCAGATGTTGTCAAAACCAGAATTGTAGACCAGCTGATTGTTGCACAAAACAGAAAATCTTCATGTCAAAAGAGCTATAAACTTTCACACCCTACAGGGAGAAAACAGCTAGGAAAACAACAAATATGGCATAATCAACTGGGTCCCATATTCCCGCGTCGCTTTCCTCTGTGAAAAGATAATCCCATTTGTTTGTTTTTCTTTTTCTACTTAATGCCAACAAACGTAATGCTGCATTTTGTTGTAACTTTCACAGTAATTCCAAATTAATCCACCAAAATTGATGACTGTGCCATACGTACTTTGGAATGAAAAATGTCACCATGATTCTAATAATGCATCTTTTGGAGTAAATTCGTAAAATATTTTCCTTGTAATACTTTATATTTGGATGTGAATACATGTGCCTTATACAGTGTGTCAAAATAAAGAGTTATGGTAATATAAATGCATTAAACTGCAGCATTGTTGGTGCTTTTTTTTTTTTTTTAGATCCGCTGATCCACTTGAAATAAACCTTGGTTTTATTTGTGGGTCTAGTTATAGATTATCTGCCATGTCACATGAAAACCACAAAGTCTCTTAAACAAGGGAGGCTTGAAGCATGGACCAAAAACAGACCCAATAAAAGCTTTAATTAATGGTAATTTACACCTTTTAGTTGATCATTTGAAACTTTTGTTTTAAGTGTCAAAGAAAAATGTTTGTTTCAAATTTACAGAGTTCTTAAAGCTGCATTGTGTAATCTTCAAACAAGCTAGCTATAGCTAGCATTTTACACAAACACTTCCCAGAGGTCTCACCCCTCCCTTCGGTTATATAATCCTAGGCTGCACCTCCCTGGACATGGGACCAAGCATTGCCACAGTAACAAAAGAGAGCAACACACCAGCCCTTGAAACGCTATGCTAACATTCACCCTGATTTGTCCTCTTTCTACATGCAAACGGTTTTTTGTTTTCTGCTAGCTGAAAAGGTGTTTTTGGTATTTTTTCCTAAAATTAAAGCGGTAATAGCCGACCGTTTCTGTCCTCCTCTCACTTCCGGGATGTTCTGCTGAAAAACACACCAGCACGCATTAAAGCCATACTCAGTAGCCAGGTAAACAAACGAGGTCTCGCTAGCTAGTTTACAGAAACACACTCACCCCTCTCGTCGAGTAAAATCCATAAGCCAGCCTCCCCCTGGGATGGGACCCCGTTTTGCGACGATAACAATGCAGAGTCTAACTTCACTGTTCCCCCAGCTTTTCCTCTTTTCACCTCCAAACGATTTTAGTTTTCTGCTAGCTGAAAAGGTGGAAGCTCTAACCGACGGCTAAATCGCTAATTCTGTCCTCCTTTCACTTCTGGGATGTTCAGACGGAAAATGTGTCCGGGCGGATTAATGCCAATCCAAGCAGTGCGGAAATGCGGCAGACAGACAGCTGGATTGTCCAATCCTATCGTTCGGTCCAAACGATAGGATTGGCTGAAGTTTTTAGAGAACTGCGGGACAACTACTTTATTGATTTATTTCGGGGTTTTTTTAATCTCCACAATATATTTATGGCTATACTATGTTGGAACGTTGTTAAGAGGCTTTTAAAAAAACGTTAAAAGCTACATTGTTTACCTGGCTACTGAGTATGCCTTTAATGGAGGATCCAAGCAGTGCGGAAATGAGGCGCTTCGGTGAGACAGTCAGCCGGATTGTCCAATAGTTGCTTTCGGTCCGAAACGTATGATTGGCTGAGGTTTTTAGAGAACTGCGAGGGAACCACCTTGTTCATTTCTTTTGGGTTTTTAAAAAATTGTCACAATATCTAGCTATGTTCTAGCTATGCTTCTATGTTAGAACGTTGTTAAGAGGCATGAAAAAGAATGAAGCTAACTTGTTTTCCAAATTTGCTATAGCAGCTTTAAGGGATAAAGGCTATCTTTACCAACCTGGCTCTATACAAAAAAGTAATTGCCCCCTTTGTTAAATTAGGAATTTACTGTGATTCACATTTTTAGAAAAGCTAAATGTAGTTCAACCAGCTACACCAATCACTACCAGACCTGTAGAATAAGACAGAACCTGTCTGACAACATGAAGGAGGCTAAAAGATTTCAAAAAGCAACACATCATGCCCTGTTATAAAGAAATTCATAAAGAAAATAACTTGGAACCTTTTCCCTTCATAAGTGGTGAAGCAAGTTAATACATTTCAGGGGCAATAACTTTTTCACATAAGGCCAGATTAGTTTGGATATAGTCATAATTTGTAAATGGCCTTTTACTGTCTGATACTGAAACGTTTTGCTGATTTGAAACATTTAAATGTGACAAAAAAAAAAAATGCAAAAACATCTGTAGGGGGGGGGGGGGGGG
>SSNR01000145.1:83836-111163 GCA_006937965.1 Callopanchax toddi | reverse complement strand
GGGGGGGGGGGGGGGGGGGGGTGTAAATACTTTTGTTTTGCAGATACAAGAAGTTTTCCAGTATTTATGGAAGAAAATGGATGCAGAAGCCCATCGTGTTGTCTTGTGGCTGCAGTCCAAACCCCAGTGTGTATTAAAAATCAGTGATGAGGGTTAGTTTTCCTACATGCAGGTGACAGCTGGCCTCTCCAGGCAAACGCAGCATCAAAGCCAGAATGCATGAACTGCTTATTCTGCAGAAGGCTTCTTGCTATTTTTAATCTCTCGACACAAAACAGAGGCGACGAAAAAGACAAGGAATTCATGTTTGGGATCTGTGGTGCGTTCCCAGCGTTGGCTCTGTGCCGGGCAGCTGACTTGGCAAACGGCACCAAGCTTTTTATTTTGTTCCAAGTTTAAGTTTGTAAACCAGATGGAAACCGAACTAATGAATTTGGAGCATGATAGCAGCTTGTCGTTGGATTCGTTTTAAAATGATTGGCCGGTTTTTGATTGTTTTCATGCATATGAATAAGTCGAGGAAACCGGATAGCTTTACATGTGAAAGATTATTTGGAAACTACACTGGATATGTGGATGCGAGCGATTATTGGTGTTCGTGTGAACTAGATAGACAAGTTTGTTGGATTGGATGGAAAAGTTTAACAAATTTAAGCATACATATTTGAGCAACTGCAAGCAAGAGCAGTCACTTTTTAACACAGGGTCATGTAGGTGTGGATTTTTATTCCACCTTCAAAATAAACATATAGATTTAGAAACTGAATTCTGTGTTCACCTGTGTTATATTTGACTAATATTTAAATTTGTTTGATGATCTGAAATGTTTAATTGAGGAAAAACATACTGAAACCAGGAAGAGGGGAATCACTTTTTCACACCACTGATACTTTAAGCCTGGGTCCCACACAAGACATCTGCACTGCGCCGAGTAGCGCTCAAGCCGTGATTCTGAAAAGAAACCATTGTTTTGGATAAAGTAGTGCCCCTAGATTCGTCACGCCGCGTCTCAGATGCGCTGGTCCGCTCCACGGCGCTAAAGATACGCGACAGTTCTATTTCTGAGCCGAGGCACGGCTGAGGCGCATGTGTTACGACATTGTGGAGTACTTAATGATGCAGAAATTATGACAATAAGCTGAACTGATACTGGTACGGCAACCACCAGTACATGGACGAGGAGCGTATCATTGTGGAATATTTATGCAATTGAGCTTCTCACTTACCCGTTGTTGAAGGATTAAAAGATGATCCTACAAAACACGACGGTAGTTTTGAGCAAACCGGTGCGCTTCATACTTCCTGTTCTCAGTTCCCGCGAGATATTGTGACTATCGCGTGATTTTGCAAGCTGCGTCCAATGGCGCTTCGCCTCTAGGGGGACTAAACTCCCCTCAGATGTGGCGCTACCACGGAGCAGCGCTCACTTCTCCTGTGGGACCCAGGCTTAAGTTGAAAAAGTCAGAGTTCAAGTGGTAAAGCAGTGGAGGTTCAACCCCCCACCCCCCAAAAAATTACAAACATTGTCTTTAAGTTTTTCTAATTTTAGTGTATAATTACAGCAATATAATAATAGCAATTCAGTTATAGTTACTTTGGACAAAATAACTTAAAGTTAATATTTTGCACAAAAAAAATACTTTGATCTCTTGATTATCTTATGAGTGACAACATGAAACAGTATTTTCTCAAATGCCTGAGACTCAGCACTTAGCAGGGGACCACAGGGGACACCACGATTGCTGTCTGGGGGGCACTGGCCCTTCTCCTAGAACCGCCCCTGGACAAAAACAACCCATTCTAAAGATAGATTGTTAGTTTAACTAAAAGTGTAATTAAACCATACTCAACATAACTGCTTAGAGTTTACTGTATATTGTCTCTGTTATAGTCACTCATTGACCTTTTGTAGTCATTTGATGTTGAAATATTAGTTTTGTTATTAATCAAAATCTGGCTTATTAAAATTTTAAGCTCCAGTTCTTAAGCTTTTGCAGCCAGTCATCACCTCTACATTGACTGAACAGTAGCCTCTTAATCAGTGGCTCTCATGTCCTGCAGTGGTTGCATCTGAATAATTTCCTTCAGGAATAAAATGTAATAAAGAAATAATTTGTCTCTAAATGACTGCTTTTTGATGAGGGAAGCTTGTGATGTTTAACATTCATGAAAATTACACTAAAAAAACATTTTCTTGGGGACAATAATTGTTCGTCTTCAGCTGAAGCGAACATGACTGCGGTTTTTTCTAAATACTGTGATTATTTTGGTAGAGCTGAAAGTTTTTTGATTTGCAAAGACTTTAAATTCCTGTCATTCAACTTTATTTGACTGCAGCTTGTTGCTTGACAGTGCTTGTTAAAAAGTCCATCTGAAAAAGAGAGTAGATTTACACTAGTCATTCGTTAAGATGTTTAACTGCCTTCCCAGGGTATTGCTAACTTCAGCTGAAAAGAATTATATTTGAACAATGACAGACACGCCAAAAGACAAAGTCTTGTCAATAATTAGAAGCTGTTGGAATACTGGTATCACTGCCTAGCATATTTTACATTTCCATGGCCTGTCTTAGATTGAAACAACTGTTCAAAATATAATAATTTTTGCTGGCCACATCAAGGTAGTTAGGTTTTTAATTCTAGCAAATGTTAGATTGAGTGCCATACTTGACCAAAGGATAAAGTTTGGGCATTCAAGCCCAACAACGTACCTGTTAAAGGCATGCTACACAGTTTTGATTCATTTTAGCGCCCCCTGGTGTCCGTTTTACATCACTGCTGTAAAAACGTTAGCATTGTCTTTGCTCAGAAACACCTAAATCTAACTGTTGAAATGTCTCCTCAACCTTCACTGCTTTCTACTGGAGCGGTTCATCACTCATTCAAAGAAATCAGCTGTGTTCAAGCAGGGAGAGATTAAAAAAAGCAGGAATCATGAGCTAAAAACACTCCGGCGCTAGCATATGAGCTATAGCTACATTGGGTTAGCCTAACCCTCGTGAGATACGTCTCTTTGTGAAACTTCAGGGCACCGGGCGGAGACACAGGAAGCTAATGGGGTAGCTGCTATAGCAAGGGTCTAGCAAACAAAAACTAAACCTACATTTTTCTAAAAACTCATTATTGTCAATTAAAACTTCCATTTAACTTATAAGAAAAAACTTTAAATAAATAATTCTTGTCCAAAATGTGCCTGAAAACTAAGATCTATCATTTATTTTCTACCCTTTGAAACTTTAGATGTGTACCACTTAGCCCATCTCTGATACAGAGTCTTGTCCCATTTCCCAGCTGCCCACTTATCCCAGACTGAAGCACGAATGGTGGAAGTCACCAGTCAGGCCACAGATATACACTCACCAGCTCTAATAACTTTGAACAAGAAGCCAGGGAGTGGATGGATATAAAAGAGTTTGACATCCCATCATATCTGACTCCTCTCGAGGTTTGAGAGAAGGAGCGTTGTCATTTCCAAGCCAACCACTTAGCAAGGTTAATTACTACAGCAACCAGGTGCTCCTATACTTGTAATGATCAATGCTTTGCATGCTCTACTCACTCACCTTACCTTTTTACGCTTACCTGAGTTTTATATCATGTAGTACCTCTGGGACATCTAGAGTCATGAAGCTTTGCTCTGTCTGCTCTGCTGCTGACAAAACGATCGTCTGAAGTAGACGGAGGAGGAAATATATCCTCTTTTTATGATTTGTTTCTTGAAAATTTAATTTACACAAGGAACTATGTTTCAAATAGTTTACTTTTTGCCCTATCGAATGGCAAAAATGAGTAAAACGAGGTTCAGCATAAACTCTCTGCCCCCTTCGTTCTTTGCAGTTTTCTTCACCGGTTTCTGTATTTCCCGTTGGCGAACCAGAATCTGACTGCATGCAACTTCCTCCTCCCTGCTGTGAAGTAAGGCTGGCGGATCCACACAGTGTTGATGGAGCAATAGTTTGTGGCCATCTGATAAGCAGAGAGACCACGCTAGGGGTCAGCACCCGTAGCCACGCCATACGGTCAGATCTCTATTACGATTAGAGACGGTGGGCCGGAACGATAAGAGCTGACAAGACCTGTTGATGTTATATCAGTGATGGGTCAGCAGCTAAAGACGCCTCAACCTCCACAGCTAGCAGGGGAATCATGGATGAACTGGACTGGTTTTGGGGTTTTTTGGAAGAGGAGGCAGTTCCTAATTGTCCTCATAAACATTAAGGTATGGCAACTTTTAGGAGATTTCGGCATGAAAACATCAAAGGCTGACTAATCCTCATGATAGAAACTTTAAAGTGATCATTCAACAGTGGGCTTCTGTGTTAAGGTGAAGGATCAATTTATTGCTTGTTGTAGAACATCCTCATTTTGCAGCAGGGAAGCCCACGTCCACCAACTCCTCCAGATGGACTCCAAGGCATTTCCAGACCAAGCTAGAGTTAAAATTCCATTAGCATGTCCTGGATCTGCCCTGGGTTCTCCTTCTGCAAGGACATGCCCAAAACACCTCCCCCAAGATGCACTTGGGCAGATGTGGCTTAAGAGGAAAGGGTGGTCCCCAGCCCTGGCAGGACACTCATAGAAGCATCCTTAAAATTGCCTCCTGGGTGCCATAACAATGTCAGCCCTCTGTTCCTTAGGAATTGGTCAAATGCAGAGAACAAATTCCACTAGATTATACATGTTTGACCACAAATCACTTCCCCTCTCCTCCCTGATGTCCCTCTACCCGAAGTTCATGACCGTAGGTGAAGACTGGATCACAGACTGACTGGTATCAAGACTTGTGCCTTCTGGCTCAGACCCTCACTCATGAACAGCACATGTTCATAAAACAGTTTGCATGAAACATCATGAAATTTTAAAGCGAGCAGAGAGCAGGAGTTGTTCTAAAATAGCAGCGAACCACTTTGGTCTATTGGTCCACACAAAATGTCTTTTTCCAGCTAGTCTACTCCAAATAACGACATTTTAAAAAACGGCCTTGATCGGGTAGAACGATTCTTTATGCCATCCAACAATTTGACAATATTTCTGTCAGGAAAACAAAACTCCCGTCATCACATCCAACAGGTTTCTAGACCTAAACGAACAGACTATTAAACCATAGATCAAGTGAAAGGCACAGTCTCTGAACTTTCAGTGTTCCCAGGAGCACCACTGTGAATCTGAAGATGCTGGAAGCGTCCCAACTCCTGACTGAGTCTGCCATCTGACCAAGCCGAGAACCCAAATGTGCCAAAAGAGAGACAAATGGGACTCTGGAGTAAAAGAAATAGGACATCCTGCTCTGAGGTTATCAAAGAACTTTTGAGAAACTGTACAGGAAAGGCCAGAACGGTCTCTTGTGTGATGATGAGGCAAAAAACCCCTTAGTGCCTGAACATTTGAGGAAAACCCTAACGCTAAATTTGAAGTTTTAACTTGAAGATTTGTTATCTTGCGTTTCTCTCATCTCTATTTCCGGTCAGCCTGACTCATTTTGTTGCCTTCCTGTGGCTCAGCGTCTGCGTTCAGATGAAATGTTAGAACTGTATATCTGATGGGAAGGAAAATGTCAACAGAAACAAATATTAGATTGTACGATCAGGCTCGGGAGAAAAAAATCACATCCCTCTCTGAACTCTGTGACTTCTCATCAAGACATGTTAACATTTCTCTAAATTGTTCCCATCCAGAGGCCTCGTGACCCTCTGAGCCCCTGCTCGTGTGTCCGTTTATCCGTCCGACCTCTCGTGAAATTAAAGTCTGTTATAGAGGCCGTTGTGTGTTACAGTTTCAGTTCTGGACAGATGTAAAATTGAGTTATGGTTTAAGCCCTTTTAAAGCTCCGGTTTGAGCTCATTGTGAGTTTGCAGTGATATTATTACTCATGTATTTATTTTTAAACATTGAGGTAAACTTAAACTGCTATTTAAAAATACATTCGTTTAACAGTTTTGCAAGGAAACACATCAAATACAGTCTCAGTCTGTTTGGAGAAGGAATCAAAAACCTAAACAATGTTTTTTTTTGTCCAATGTTTTCTATCAGAAATGTCATGCAGCACCTTTTAGGCATCATTCTTCTCTCTGTTACATACAGGGCCACCTACTGTTACCAGTGTTTCTTGTTTTAACAGTAAAATTAATTTAATTTCTCAACAGCTATTTACTGTTAGAGCTGTTTACATCATGTTATAGATTTTCAAGTCATTCAGGGAAATTATTAGGTTACTGGAATTCAAAATACAGGCTCTCCTTCATTAAAGAGAAACACTTTATTTGAATGGGCTTTTTATTCTGGGGCCTGATTTAATGTGTCTGTGTGTAACTGGACAAATAAATCAACACAAAAGACGTAATGACAGCTTCCCTATGAAGTCAAGAACTCCTATTGACTTCTAAATGTATGCGGGCTTTAAATACATCTTAATTTAATTTCTAGTAAAATATAGAACACTTATTGCCTATGGGGAAAACCTTTGCTCCTAATTGTTGAAGAAATCATTTAATATTAATATTCTGGAAATCACACAATAACTGTTTTTGCAGCTGAGGAATAAAGTCTTTATATTTTGTTTTTAAATTGACAAAAACAATATTTACTGCAATAAATACAGCAGGTTGTTTAGTAATACTGTAACATGGATTCTATTGCAGTACTACCAAGTGACCATATTTGATCACTTATGTGTTGATTTGCAGCTGAGACCTGAAACTTTTACAAAAATGTAAAGAAATTAAGAAAAAGGTACATTTAAATATGTTTTAGGTTACAAAGTATGCTAAAAAAAGGGAAAAATATACAAAAAAACCTACTGAAATTTTAAGTAAAAATAATTCAATAAAAAAAAGTTAACAAAATAATTAAATCATTTTTTAAAATGTATAAAATAAAAGTTAAAAAAAAGAAATGTCAAAGGTAAAAAGTACATTCAAAAAAGGAAAATTAATAAAATAATGTAACAAAAATAAAACAAACAAACAAGAAAAAAAACTGAAATTTAAGTTAAAAAGAAAACATTTTAAAACATAAACTAACTTAATGGATGGATAATAAAAAAGGAAGGTAGTATAAGTAACCCTCAGTGCGTTTTCAAGTGAGCGCCTTTTAAAACGTTATGATCAACATTACAGTTAGTTCTATAGAAAAAGTTTGTTTACCAGATTGTACCCAGAAAGCATGAGATATACAAAAAAGTGAAAAAAATGACATACTGTTACAAGCAAAAAGATGAATTGCTCTAAAATGGAAAGAGACAAGGGAACCAAGTGTTACACAGATAAAACAAATGATGGAGGCTTTGTTATTGGAGCGGATAACGTGTATACTAAAAGGGAAAATGGACATTCTTGAGAAGCTATGGATGAATTTTGTAGAAGATTGTATACTAAGGACTCGTAAAGCTGAGAGGCTTTGGAAATCAACAAAGATGGAAATTCACCGACTGTACCTTAAGGAATTAATAACATCTTTAAATGAAATGGTTAAAAACTCCAGAGTTGTTTACTTCTCTCAACTAATTTCCTCAAATAAAAACTCCAAAGTTCTGTTTGACACGATCAATCAGATAGTTTCACCTAAAACGCCCCAAATCCCTGTGTTCTCAAGGTCTGATTGTAACAACTTCCTTTCATTCTTTGAGAACAAAATTAGAAACATCAGGTCAGGCTTCTCACCCCCATCTGCTCCCTGTTCTCCCATCCACCCTCCTCCTTCCCATACCTGGTCCTTCTTCACACCTGTTCATTTTCAGAACATCTGTCTCATTCTTAAAAACATGAAACCAACTTCAAGCCCTGTTGATATTCTCCCAACCTCTTTGCTTCTTAAAGCTTTTGACCTAGTTGGCCCATGCATTGTTGATTTTATCAATCTATCCCTCCAAACCGGCTCCGTCCCCTCCATCTTTAAACACGCTGTTATTGAACCCATCCTTAAAAAACCCAGTCTGGACTCCTCTCAGCCAAATAACTACAGGCCCATTTCCAAACTGAGCTATATCTCTAAACTCTTAGAAAGAGTTGTGGCTGATCAGCTGGTCTCTTTTCTGGAACAACACAACATTTTTGATAAATTCCAATCTGGTTTCCGTAAAAAACATTCAACAGAAACAGCTTTACTCAAAGTATCCAGTGACATCATGATGGCAGCAGACTCCGGGGAGTTTACAGTCTTAGTTTTGTTGGACCTTTCTGTTGATCACAGCACCTTAATGAACAGACTCCGTGACCTGGTGGGGATCTCTGGAACAGTTTTAGACTGGTTCAGATCGTACCTCTCAAACAGAAGTTTCAGTGTCCATATAAACAACATCATGTCAGATACTACAGATCTGTTCTGTGGGGTACCCCAAGGCTCTGTTCTGGGTCCACTCCTGTTTTTACTATATNTTTAACCCTTATATGTCTTTAGTGCATTTTTTTGTGCAGACATGTGTATTTTGTGAACAATTTTGGCTACGCTAATGCAATTTATCTAATTTTTTGGGAGGATGTGTATTTTTGAGGGAATTACCAAAAATAATTTTTTAAAATCCCTTAGTCCCTTTAATATAATGCTGAAATTAGTTTGTACAGTTAAACATCTTTCAGCATTTTTTTGTGTCATTGACGTACATGTAAATCAATTTTTTTCTAATAAGCATAAATATTAGCATAATTTTTAAAAAATATTATTCTGTATGGGTTCCCAGACCAGTCACACATTCAATGTTTAGTTTTTACTATTTTCTACTAGATTGCATATTTTCTCCATATATAGCTGGGAAATGACTGACACTGCATTTAAATTAAAGGATTCTGCTATATTTCTTTACCTCTGACTGCACATTATAATACATATTTGGCAAAAAAACTGTTTGTGTGTTATTTAGAGATGCCATACAATCATTTGCATGTGTGTGTTCTGAATTTTTGGTAATTGTGTTTCTACAGTGTTCCTTCAAAAAATAAGCCTTTACCGAAAATAGAAAATCAGCTCATTCTCAAAATGGCAGTTTGACATGTGTCTCTCTGTGTGTGTTTGTGCAGGCATGCATGCATGTAAGGATCACAGCACTTTACAAATCTTCAAATGACAGATCTGTGATCATTATTTGGAGTGGGGGTGAAGGTGGGGGCAGAGGAGGGGTGTGGGGGGGGCGAGGTTCTCATGCACTCGGTTGAAATCATGAATTTTCATCAAAGGCTTGCTATGTATCAACAAACAAGGGATTTTCTGCAAAATTTCAGATACTTACTAACAAATTTACTTTTGCATTTTGTAATGTCAACTAGTACAAAGCATTTGCACGAATCAAAGCTAAGATGAAGGCTGGGAAACGTCAAAAGCGTAAATTTGTTTGCAAAACAATAGCGGAGATTGTTTACATAGAGTTGGGGTCAGTTTACACAGGTGCTCCAATTGACCAAAAGTACATTTATGAGACTCAGATCAGGATTCATTTCTTTCTCCCGCAAGCATGAGAAGACGTTATAACGTCGAGCGAGCCCTGGAGCTTTTTCAGCAGCTGGATGACGCTGTGGAACTCCGCGCATTCTGCTGCTGATCCTCGCTGGGGTGCACCGCTCTCGTAGGGAATCTACCGAAAGCCTCTGGGAGGAAGAGACCGGGAGGCCGATTTTCAGAGCCACAATGAGCCTGAGAAGGTTCCATTATCTGACGGCAACAGTGCGCTTTGACGACCGCCTGACCAGGCCAGCACGCCGCTTGGTGCAGCAGGACAAGCTCGCTCCCCTCCGGGAGGTGTGGGACTTCTGGGTGGCCCGACTTCCTCTGCCTACCCCAGCAATGATGTGTGTGTGGATGAACAGCTCGTCGGATTCAAAGGTCGCTGCAAATTCAAGCAGTATATGTCTTCTAAGCCTGCAAAATATGGCATCAAGCTGTGGGCGGTGTGCGATGTGGCCTCTTCCTACGCCTGGGGTATTATTCCCTACCTGGGCAAGATCAGTCGAGACGCCCCGGCAGAGAGGGGGCAAGGGAAGCGGGTGGTGCTGGAGCTCACCGAGGGACTGAGCGGCCGCTCTGTGACCACGGACAATTTTTTTACCTCGCTAGCCCTCGGAGAAGAGCTGCTAAAAAATAAAATGTGTCTTGTGGGAACAGTTAGGCGCAACAAGCCAGAGCTGCCCGCTGAGCTGCTGCACATGAGGGGGAGAGCAGTTCTGTCATCCCTCTTCGCCTTCACCTCCACCACCACCGCGGTGAGCTTCGTGCCGAAGCGCGGACGGAACGTTCTCCTCCTCAGCACCAAGCACCATCAGGCGGAGATCCAGGAGGAACCGCAGCAGAAACCGACTGTAATCCTGGATTACAACCACTGCAAAGGGGCTGTTGACAACTTAGACAAGGTAAGGTATTTATTTTTATTTTATTTTATTATAATTTGCTAACCTAATTGCATATTTATTCAGTTTTTTTTTATTTTTATTCCAGCTTGTCGCAACATACAGCTGCCGCCGCAAGACCAGACGTTGGCCCATGTCGCTCTTCTGCAACATTTTGGATGTGAGCGCCTACAATGCCCTGGTCTTGTGGCTGTCTGTGGAACCTGCCTGGAACCTGCAGAAGAACTTTCGCCGGAGGCTCTTCTTGCAGGAGCTTGGGAGCTCCATGGTGAGACCAGCCATGGCGAGGCGCACCCGCTTGCCGCGGTCCAGCCGCGATGCAGCTTTGGTTCAAGTTGAGCCAGCTCCAGCCCAGGAGCAGACAAAGAAATGGCGTCACCTTTGCAGAGGAAAGAGGAGCGTGCATGCGCGGTTTTGCAAAAAGTGTGGACAGGCTGTGTGCAAGGAGCACTCAGTAGCTGTGTGCTCAGCCTGCAGCTGTTAGCTCACCCCTCTCTGAATCTCTCACACACGCGCGCGCGCACACACGCACGCGCACACACACGCACACGCGCGCGCACACACACACACACTTTTTCTTTGTTCATGTAATAAACTGTTCAACTGAACTGGCTATCTTTATACGTGCATTTTTTTGTGCCCAAACACAAAAATGGTGAGTTTTTTAGAAAATATGACATTGCACAAAATCTACAAAGTGAGCAAAAAATATTTTTATGCCCATTTGTGGCCCTCCAAGTCTGTGACAATTTACCCCCAAAACAGGTCATCTGGACATAACACACAAATAATGATTTTATTTTTTCATTTTTTTACATTTTTTCACAGGTATGGTTTTGAAAATAAACCTGGCAATAAAGGGGTTAAATCTCAGAAATGCACAATTTTTTAATTATATTTTGTTAGACCTAAAGCCAATGATGAAATTCATGTAAAAAAGTTGGGACATATGAAATATTATATAATATTTCTATTGGAAGTTTTGTATATGCATTTTTTTGTGCTCTAAAGACAAAAACTTGAGTTTTTTAGAAAACATGACATTGCACAAAAACTACAAAGTGAGCAAAAAATATTTTTATGCCCATTTGTGGCCCTCCAAGTCTGTGACAATTTACCCCCAAAACAGGTCATCTGGACATAACACACAAATAATGATTTTATTTTTTCATTTTTTTACATTTTTTCACAGGTATGGTTTTGAAAATAAACCTGGCAATAAAGGGGTTAAATCTCAGAAATGCACAATTTTTTAATTATATTTTGTTAGACCTAAAGCCAATGATGAAATTCATGTAAAAAAGTTGGGACATATGAAATATTATATAATATTTCTATTGGAAGTTTTGTATATGCATTTTTTTGTGCTCTAAAGACAAAAACTTGAGTTTTTTAGAAAACATGACATTGCACAAAAACTACAAAGTGAGCAAAAAATATTTTTATGCCCATTTGTGGCCCTCCAAGTCTGTGACAATTTACCCCCAAAACAGGTCATCTGGACAGAACACACAAATAATGATTTTATTTTTTCATTTTTTGACATTTTTTCACAAGTATGGTTTTGAAAATAAACCTGGCAATAAAGGGGTTAAATCTCAGAAATGCCAATTTTTTTATTATATTTTGTTAGAGCTAAAGCCAATGATGAAATTCATGTAAAAAAAAGTTGGGACATATGAAATATTATATAATATTTCTATTGGAAGTTTTGTATATGCATTTTTTTGTGCTCTAAAGACAAAAACTTGAGTTTTTTAGAAAACATGACATTGCACAAAAACTACAAAGTGAGCAAAAAATATTTTTATGCCCATTTGTGGCCCTCCAAGTCTGTGACAATTTACCCCCAAAACAGGTCATCTGGACAGAACACACAAATAATGATTTTATTTTTTCATTTTTTGACATTTTTTCACAAGTATGGTTTTGAAAATAAACCTGGCAATAAAGGGGTTAAATCTCAGAAATGCCAATTTTTTTATTATATTTTGTTAGAGCTAAAGCCAATGATGAAATTCATGTAAAAAAAAGTTGGGACATATGAAATATTATATAATATTTCTATTGGAAGTTTTGTATATGCATTTTTTTGTGCTCTAAAGACAAAAACTTGAGTTTTTNGGGATCTCTGGAACAGTTTTAGACTGGTTCAGATCGTACCTCTCAAACAGAAGTTTCAGTGTCCATATAAACAACATCATGTCAGATACTACAGATCTGTTCTGTGGGGTACCCCAAGGCTCTGTTCTGGGTCCTCTCCTGTTTTTACTATATATCCATCCTCTTGGACAGATCATTAGTAGATGTCACAATGTCTCCTACCACCTTTATGCAGATGACATTCAGCTGTACTGCTCCTTCAAGGACTCAGAGTTCTACAAACTGTCTGAACTACTGGAGTGTCTGTCAGCTATTACTAACTGGTTAGAAAATAACTTCCTTCAGTTAAACCCTGAAAAGACTGAATGTCTGATTGTTGCCCCTGATAGGATGGTCCCTCTGATCAGTCAACATATTGGACATTTAAGTTCTGCTGTAAAGTCAAACCTGAGGAATCTGGGTGTTATTTTCGACCAATCAATGTCTCTTGAAGGTCACTCAAAACAGCTGGTCAGAAACTGTTTTTATCATCTGAGAAATATTTCCAAACTGAGAAAGTTGGTGTCAAAACCTGAACTGGAAATGGTTCTTCATGCTTTTATCTCCTCCCGTCTAGATTACTGTAACACACTTTTCACATGTTTGAACCAAAAAGCCCTTTATGGCCTTCAGCTGGTCCAGAACTCTGCAGCGAGGCTCCTCACTGGAGCAAACAGAAAAGATCACATCACTCCTATTCTGAGGTCTCTGCACTGGTTACCTGTTAAATGTAGAGTTCATTTTAAAATCCTGACTCTAACTTTCAGGGCCCTACATGGTCAAGCTCCTCTTTATGTTACTGAACTGATAAAGCCGTACGCTCCAACCCGAGCTCTCAGGTCCACAGACCAGAATCTCCTAACAGTTCCAAGGACCAGATTTAAAAGTCGAGGTGATCGCTCCTTCCAGTCTGTTGCACCGCGACTTTGGAATGACCTTCCTTTAGTTTTACGCTGTATAGACAGTCTGGACTCCTTTAAAAAGCAGCTGAAGACCCAATTATTCAAAACTGCTTTTAAATAACTCTTTTATGTTCTCTTGTTGTTGTTTAATGATTTTGATTTGTAATGATATTTTGTTTGTTTAATTGATTTTATTTGTTTTATCATGTTTGATTCTGTTTTCTGTGAAGCACTTTGTGAAAGGTGCTACATAAATAAACTTTACTTACTTACTTACTCACTTACTTACTTACTATTTGGGGATGAAGAGAACAGAGGACAAAGATATTTGTTTTGGGGCAATGATAAATTTAATTCTTTAACTGAGTGATGAATTTGATTCCTTTTTGTTTTCTTTTTGTTGTTGTTGTCTGTTTATGTAGTGTTCAGATTGTTGAAATGTTTATAATTGGTTAAAAATGTAAAAAAAAAAAATTGTTGGAAAAAAGTTTGTTTAACGGTCCTGATGATGATGACCTGAAGGGGGCTGAAATAGTTCCTGTATCAATCGGTGTGTTGTTGTTGGACGGGATCTCTATCATCCAGCTGGACCTCCTGCATCATCCTCCTCCTCCTCCATCAGAGTCCCACCGCGCTGCAGCTGTCCTCCCATAAGCTACCCGAATGGGCAACATTTGTGGGAAATATTAAATTCTGGTAAACGATTCTCTCAAATCGCGACTTTCGACTCATTTTTCTCAAAGATGAGGTAAGAAGCTTCCAATGTCGCTGATTTCCTAGCTATTTTCTGTGCTATTAGTCGCTATTTGAACAGAAACCGTGTCCAGTTTGTTCAAGTTACACCATTTGAATTTAGGATATAGTAGTTATTTGCATAAAGCGTGGTCTGCCGAAGGGTTTGTCTCGCAAACCTCAGCTTTAGTGCGTTAAATTATGCAGTAGTTAGCTAGCCATGCTAACATATTTACCTAGTGTTAGCACTAGCTAGTGTAAAAGCTATCATTTGGGGGTTGTTACGTGCCCTAAAGCCACCTTTAACTACATTTGTACCATGTTGTGTTTCAGTGGTGAGGCAGAAAACACACAGTTGTCTAGTTATTCTGTCTTGTTGTGCGCTGTACGTGGCTAAAATTACAAGCTAACCTGTGCTAGGCTAGGTGATGCTCGAGAAAGGTCATTGGGATTCTACACGTCCTGTTAGCCCTCAGGCGTCGCGTTAATTTACTACCCTCTCGAGTCATCAGAGGACAAAAATGTCCATTTCTAATAACTGCTTTTGAAAACATTTCAGGTAGATTTTTTTTTTCTTCAAAAATCTGGTTAGCAAAACTACCAAACATTCATTTTGAGGACATTTCAAATTGTTTACCTAATGTCACTGTTATTTATTTTTTTTAAAGTGGTTAACTTCTATAAAACAAATATTTGGTGGCAGGCATGTTTTTAAAAAAAAAAATCAGACTGAGTTAAATAAATCCAAAAATATAAACCTTGATGAATTCGTATTTTTAGCATAGCATCAGTTTAAAATGTACTACATTCACGAGTCATCAGAGGACAAAAATGTTCACTTCCAAAACCTGCTCTAAAAACATGTCAGATAAATGTTTTGATCAACCTCAGTCCTGATCAAAACAATCAAATATTGTCTCATGCTCCAGTTTGAGCATGACAAATTCAGGTATTGTCATCTTGGAACATACCTGTGCCTTCACAGAAAAAGATGGAATAACCTGGTCATTCATGAGTCTGCAGACATTATTCTTTAGACTCTTAAAAGTTGCTGAACCTGAACCTGCAGCAACCTCAGATCATGCCCCCCCCCCCACAGGCTTGTATGGTAGGTGTTAGGCATGATGGACCCATCACTCTGGACTCATCAGACCACCTTCTATTGCTCCAGACTCCAATCTTTATGCACCCTAGCAAACTGAAACATTTTTTCCAATTAGCCTCACTGATCAGTTGTTTTTTTTAAGGCTAAACAGGTTTTTAGCTCAAATCCATTGAGTTCCCTTCACATTTTGTGTGTGGAAATGCTTTAACTTTCACAAGAGATGAGAAGCTACTTACTGCATCAGTTAGGATTAAATAACTTCTCAGTGGAAACGTAATCATCAATACATGTTCTTACATGTTTGATTCAATTAATTTGAGTTTATAAATAAATGTTAGTTCACAACACAAGTCATCTCAAAGTGTATGACTTCCACGCAGTCCCCCACTCTGAGCAGCACAGTACGAGGGCGACAGTGAGAAGGAATGACCATTTCCTCCAGAAGAACCAGATCTCAGAATGGATGAACTCCTGCCTCAGCCAGCTGGAGGCTGAGGGAACATTTGCTTTGTTAGATCCAGGTGCTGACTTTTTATGGACATACAGTGTAAATATTTATGTGACGGGAAATAAAAATGGAGCAAGCAATTAGTTTATTCCTGACCTTTGCTGACTGCACTCGATTAGGTTGCTTTTTGCTTCGGTGGAAAATCCTGTGCTGTAACCTTTTCATGGGACTTTTAGAGAAGTCGGCATGCTTTAACATTTATGAAAATTGTTCTTTCCCCATCTCTTTATGTCTATGCCTCTATCTGTTGTATTGTTGGCCTAATTGGAAACTTCATATTGTTTGTGACATTAACCTCGTGAATTTCACTCTTCAAGGCGCGATAGGGACCGCTATCGGGACCGGGGTCGAGACCGTAACCGTAACTGGGATCGAGACCAGGGCAGAGACGTGAAGCCGTTTGGGGCGTCGGCTGCAGCCGGTGTGAGCTTCCTCAAGCAGCCCCCCATTCAGCAGCAGGTAAACCCCTTCACCAACCTGCCCCACACGCCGCGCTACTACGAGATCCTGAAGAAACGGCTGCAGCTGCCAGTCTGGGAGTACAAAGACAGCTTCACCGACATCCTGATGCGGAACCAGTCTTTTGTTCTGGTGGGAGAGACGGGCTCTGGAAAGACCACGCAGGTAAAAATGCGGCTGCATCCAGAAAGAACGGTTTTAACACACTGATTCAAACACGTCTTGGTGAATCAGAGCTTGATGTTTGGTGGTTAAAATTGGTTTAATGTTACCATGAAAAAAACATGTTATAATCGATTCATGTATTTTAAATGGGCTGTTTTGGGGGTTTAATTCCCTCTAAGATAACTGTTTAGCTTTAAAGAAGCAGAGTTGTCAGGGTTTTAAATCTGCAGTAGATTAGAGTAAATGAGTTTGCCTTAGGAGGTAAATATGAACCATCTTCCAACCAAGCAGAGAAGTAAAACCTTGTCAATGCTTTAAAAACTAGTTTTTTTAAAATAGTTGTGAATTCTCACATGCACACATGTACACATTCAGTACATCAGTAATGGATTAAAGTCTAGCAAGGAAACTTTTCTTAAAATTCTAGAAAATCCTTCAAAACATTTCCCAAAGCTTGGAAACGACTGCCTATCGCCTCGTCTTTATGTTGTCTTACAAACGTGACTTAAATCATCATCACTTTCAAACCATTTTAAATTAAAATTGTAGTTTTAGTGAAATCCAAACAGTTAATCAGCTGTAATGATTACAGATGGGCTCTAAGATCTGATAGCAGGTTTTCATCTACAGTATCTGAAGGCTTAATAGAGTGAAAGTTAACCATCAACTTCTCCTACCAAGTGACTTCTGTTGTTAAGAAAAGTGCAAAAAAACTGCAAAAAATACATTTCTATAAAGTAAATTTGTCATTTTACCGGATTATGTGACTTTATTTGTTGCTGTTCTACCAGCGAACCTTGATTCATCTCAGAGACGGTAGAGCCACACAACATATTGAAGGCTTGTCACATCCCAGCATCATAAAGGGTGGTAATAAATCACAGACATCGCCAGTAATGTGTTCAGCCAATCAGGTGGACTATCTTTCCATAAATCCCCACAGCTGATTTAGATAATACTCACTAGGAAATCCACGAAGAGCGTTACGAGTGATGTGATGACAGAAGAGAAAGACGAGTCAGGAAAATGTGGGTTTATTGCAGCTATCGTCACTCGATTAAAGACCTAGCATCCCTTAATGTCATGTTTTAAACTGAGACCAGAGAAATGATGGAGGCATAGTTATTTTGTTTAAATCTTTAAAATATTTTCTATCAGCACTTGAAGTACCGTATTGGAATATCAACAATCGGTCGTGTTTCTGTGACGAAATTAACAGTAATTCATAAATCTGAGCCAGGATCAGAGTCAGTGAACACAACATGAGAGGATCAGAGCGAGATAGTGGAGCCCAAATTAGACATTTTCAGATAAAAATAGATGAAGTGTTGTATTTTTGTTGACATGAAAAGCAAACCTGTGAGTTTAGCCATGTTTCAGGAGTAAATACTAAACAAGCAGCTGAAGCGATGGCTCCTCTGTGCCCAGGAGCTTTATAATCAGGGGTGCACACAACTAGTCCGCGAGTCCGCATCAGAATCAGATTTCATTCATGCGTACCAGAACCCACTGCCTGAATGCGCCATTGCGGACCAGCGCTTCCACGGTCTTGATGGGAGACCCCTCGATCTGACGAGCTTCACATCCTGTTGCGGCGCAGTGAATGAGTGCTCAGTTGCTCACATGACCTCTGAAGCTAGTAGACACACAGGCAGGACCTCTGACACACACACACACACACACACACACACACACTCACAGCATCTCCAATACGCGTGGCACCGCGCCATTACGCACAGCTCCTTTGGTGCGCGCTTCAACACACAAACAATCACAGTACATCCGACCCACGCACGCAACTCAGGAGGGGTGCAACGGGTCACAATCAATCCGTGATCTGTATGGATCGGCCTCTATGGTTCGGGACACGGTTCACGGATCCAGCAGCGCTCGTGCGTTTGCTAAATCCTCCCCGACCCGACAGCTCGCGCTCTGAATCTGCTGATAAATAATTCCCCTCTGAGAAAGATGTTAATTTTGTCATCACATATCAAGTTCTCCCTATCAGAATTAGCCATTTTAGTTAACCAGAACAAAAGAATCACTGATCGATTTCTGATCCATTCTCTGATGCGTGTGCGCGGAGCGGCTGATCCTCCATCCATCTCTGTCAGCTGATCATGCGCTTTTCTGATGGCAAACCAGACTCATCTATTTCTGTCTAAGATAAGGTGTTGTGTTGAACTTTTATACAAGCTAATGAACTGTGTTATTAACGGTGTTCAGTCAGGAGCGATCAGAACACCTTGATCGTCGGGTGTTATTCCTGTTTTTTGCGGCACAAATCTTATTGCTTATTGCATTTTGCTCTGTTCCCGTTTACCTTCCAAAACGCAGCCAAACTTCGATTTTTTTCAGCGTTTTCAACATGGAAGTCATTGAGTTTGCAGGCTACTGTTGAGAGGAGAGAGGAGGGGCCGTATCACACAGCCTGTGTGTGTGTGTGAGCAAACAAGCTCTTCTCCGTGCGTCATGTGACGTGGAGCGGACCAAGAAGAAATGGAGCGGCTCATTTATAGGGACAAGTTATTGTAAAAGTACCAAAATTTTGCACAGAATAAAAAAATTTTTTCCGGTACCAGTACCCATCGAAGGCTTTCAGTTGGTACCAAAGAAGTACAGCGTTTTGGTACCCAGCCCTACTCATAACTCAATATCTGTAAAGTTAACAGAGTGATAGCAATTTTTTGTTTACAATCTGTGGCGATCATCTGGAAATGTTGTAGATGTACAGCAGATGATTATATGTTTCATTCAAATCCATCCTATTATCATTCAGTCCAAATTACAAGCTTTACTTTAAAATCCCAGTAACAACCAGACTTGTTTTTGTTCCTCCAGATCCCTCAGTGGTGCGTGGACATGATGCGATCGATGCCAGGACCAAAGAGGGCGGTGGCCTGCACCCAGCCCAGGAGGGTGGCAGCGATGAGCGTCGCCCAGAGGGTGGCAGATGAGATGGATGTCATGCTGGGCCAAGAGGTGGGCTACTCCATCAGGTTTGAAGACTGCAGCTCTGCCAAGACTGTGCTCAAGTAAGAAACATCTGTTTAGTATCATAAAGAGGTATTTAGAGAGGTTAATAGTATCTATAACCCATCAGTCTACATGCTTAGTGTTTCTTGGAGGAGCTTTATTTATGATCATTTCAGAGAGGTAATATTAAATAATGCAGTTGCGCTTTATGAGGAAGCTTTGATGTATTGTGTAATTGGTGTTGGCTGCATCTCCTTATTCTCAGATACATGACAGATGGGATGCTTCTACGGGAGGCTATGAACGACCCCCTGCTGGAGCGTTATGGTGTCATCATTCTGGATGAGGCCCACGAACGCACTTTAGCTACAGACATCCTCATGGGGGTTCTCAAGGAAGTAGTCCGCCAGAGGCCGGATCTTAAGGTAGAAAACAGCTTCTAGAAATCTCCGTTTGTTCCGTTTTTTTGAGACATAATTCAAAATCAGATACTGCTTTTGCTTCTGTGATGTTTTTTTTAAAATTAATTTATGTGTTAAAGTTTTCTTGATGGTGTCCCTATGTCCAACAGCTTTGTATTTGCAGCTGTTCAAGTCATAAACACACATTTCTTGTGCAAATCTGTCAACCAGGAGGTAAACGGTAACTGCTAGTGTCAGTGGGTCGACCTTAAAGGCTGCCAGTAGTTTTATAGACCAGAGCGTGTCAGATATAACTTTCATAAAGCAGATGGATAATGACCAGTTGTTTGTCAGCGTAGAATCAAAGGTTAGCTTGTTGTTCGTGGACTGTTTAATGAGGTTATTGGGAATGATCATCCACCCGTCCACACCCCTTTATCTCCTTCATCCCTATCGCCTAACAAATTTGAAAGTTTAATTTGCCTTGATTAAGAGCAATTATGATGTCTCACAGAGCGTAAAGCAAAATGCAGAGACGCTGGCCCCAGAAAATATTAGAAATTGAAAGTGGGAGACGTGTTTCCCCATCAGAATCCTAATGCAGGTCGTCTAATGGCTCAGTGAAAGAACACTGTGTACCCAGCATCAGGAACAAGGACTGGTATAGATCTTTGTAGGCAACTTACTTGGACTGCAACGCCAAGTTTTGTATCATGGACACCTAAGTTTTGATTTGTGGTGACACTCCCTGAGTATTATGCAGGCTGTTTAGGGCTGTGGTCTCATTTATCAGTACTCTGTAGTTGTCTCTATCAATAATAGTCATTAAAACATATAAAATGCCACCAGCTTTTTCCTAAATGCTCACATCCACATTACTGCAGCGCTGCTTTAAGATTTAATTTAGTATTTTCAGACGTATTTAGTTGACCCTGTTCGTTTCAGGTCATCGTCATGAGCGCGACGCTCGATGCTGGAAAGTTCCAAGTGTATTTTGACAGCTGCCCGCTGTTAACCATCCCAGGACGCACACACCCTGTGGAGATTTTCTACACGCCGGAACCAGAGAGGGACTACCTGGAGGCAGCCATCCGCACCGTGATCCAGATCCACATGTGTGAGGAAGCTGAGGGGGACGTTCTGCTCTTCCTCACGGGACAAGAGGTATGACTCATTTTCATTTATATTCATTTTAGACTGTAATTTTTATTGTTTGTATTTTAAACAAAAGACTTGTCTCTGGAGTCATTTGGACACAGAGCAGCACCTAAAAAGCTAAACTGTTTATTTGAGCTTCAGTTTATCGTCTGGGTTTTTCAAAGTTCTAAAATGAGGTAAATAGACTTTCAGATGAACTGACTTATTACACAGTGGCATCAATTATTTAGAAAGATGAGCCAGAATTTAGAAAGGCTTGTGAACAGTACATCCCAATTATTTAGTGCTATTAGAGCTTTACCTTTAGCAGCAGCGATGTGACATAATCATCTTCTATGTGACCTTTCTGTGGAGGAGCTTTGACCCACTCTTTTTGACATATTACTTAAATAATCTAAATGTTGTATGAAATAATACAAGGTACATTTTACTCTACATTTTTCCAGTGGCGATATTAACACTGAAAGTGATTTAAATGTTTAAAAAGTACAGAAATCCTTTAGAAGTTGGTATTACATGAAGCTACAATGATTGATTTTAATATGAAATTCACGTAAACCTGATCTCTGAAGGGCTTCTTCAACCAAACAAGTTTCAGTGTAAAACTGGACCCTAAGCTAGCTTAACTCCAGCTCGTTTTTATTGCTTAAACTGTCTCTAGCACAGAAAAGCAGACACCACCTCTATGCTAGGCTGGAGGATGGATCTGCTTTCATCACGGGGCGTGAATGTTGGTGGTGGTCAGAAGGGCCGATGGCGCAGAATGGCAGCCTCGCTTCTGTCAGTCGGCCCCAGGGCAGCTGTGGCTACAGACGTTAGTCGTAGTTTACCACCACCGATGAGAATGACTGTGTGAATGAATAATGCAACTCTGTAAAGCGTCTTTGAGTGACCTAGAAAAGCGCTATATAAAACTGATGCATTTTTATTATTATTATTATTATTATTATTATCAGGAGATGGAGCCGAGCTTAAAGGTTCTCTAGGTAACAAATTAGCTTAAAACTTTTTTTCATGCCTCTTAACAACATTCTAACATAGTATAGCTATAAATCTATTGTGGCGATTAAAAAATGAAAGAAATTAATAAAGTGGTTCTCTTGCATTTGTCTAAAAACCTCAGCCAATCATACGTTTCGGATTGAAATCAACTATTCGACAATCCGGTCATCTGTCTCGCCAAACCGCCGCACTTCCACATTTCTTGGATCCTCCATTCATGTGTGTTGGAGCACTTTGCAGCAGAAATCCCAGAAGTGAGAGAAGGAGAGATACCAGAGTCCCAAAAAGAAAAACACCTTTTCAGCTAGCAGAAAACAAAAACGTTTGGATGTTCAAAAGAGGAAAAACCAGGGTGAACATTGGCGTAGCGTTTCAACTACTGGTGTTTTGCACTATCTTGTTACTGTGGAGATTCGTGTTCTCATGTCTGGGGTGGCATGGTCTAGGGTTATAGCCGAGTTAGAGGCCGTGTTAGCTAGCTTTACCTAGCTTGTTTGCAGATTAGCAAATGCAGCTTTAAGAAGATTAACAAACCATTAAAAATGTTTTGATCTTCACGTTTAGAATCAGAGTTGGCTTCACTTTTATTCTTAACTTAAAACATAATATTTAACTCCAGGTAGTAACAGGACTAACATGAGCTTGTTGTCTCACCTTTCTGTAGTTTCTTTTCTTTTTTTTACTACTAGCAAACATTTGAAACATTGGGTGCAAGTCCCTTTTGCAAAGTTGTTTAATAAATACAGATCTGAGATCAGTAAAGCGTGTTCACAAACACTAATTATTGTTTAAAACATAGTTTATAAAATAGTTGTGTTTGCAGGAATCCTGTGATCTGCGTAGATAAACTGTCTCCCTGCACTGATTCTTTACAGAAGCAGAATACAACAGAAGAAGGATCAAACATTTAATGGAAGAGACATTTTAAGAGATTTATAATGTGAATGTAGCAGTTTTGAAAAGCAGTTACTCCATAAGAAGAAAACTTTAGTGTCACAGGAAATCAGAGTTAGCTCTTTGGTGGTTAAAATTGTTCTAATGTTATGATATATTTTTTAAAAGTGTGTTTTAATTGGATGTTTCAGGAGCTGATTTCCAGTAAAGATGACTAAATTCTGTTTTTTAAAATCTGCAACAGAAGATTAGAGTAAATCGCTGGCTGAGTTTTCCTCCTCCTGAGGTGAATCTAAACTATCCTCCTAACACTTTGCAAGTAGAGAAGTTTAAGATGTTCAATGTTTCTGTGCTCTGATGATTCGAGAAATAAATAGTGAGAAAAGTCAGCAGCATCTTGTTGATGCTGTGAAATATCAGTATCCTTGATTTAAACACACCTTCAGAAAGTCTTTATTGTGTGTTCATCTACAGCTTAATAACTTCTGGAGTCAACCCAATTCAAGATGGCCACCACAGCTATCGACAGTAGCAAACACACAAATGGCTATAACTCAGCTCGACAGACATTGAGCTCAAATTTAATGTATTAGTAGCTGAGAGGTATCTTTGACCAATGGTTTTGAGAATAATTCAAATAAAGTTTACTTGCTAAATGTTAAATATGCAAATGCATATGGACATAGCTGTGTCCATCCTCTGCATTTATTAGTTTTGTGCAAACTTGGGTCCATTGCAAGAGAGCTTGCAGATAAATGGAGCAAAATGCAGTTCCAGTGGAAATCTTGGGGGGCAGTGTAGTGCAGTAGAGCTCAGTTGCGGCCAACAAAAGAAAAAAATGGATGTTATCTCACCTGTGCAAAGGAATACAGAACTCCTAAGTAGTTGTTAGGAGAAAATTGGACACAAATTAGACGAGTTTGAACAAAGCAAAGGAGACGTAGAGGGATGTGTTGGGTCTGAACTCTGCACTGCCCTCTAGTGGACGACGTTTGATACTGACTTACCTATTAATTTGTGTAAAGTGAGCATAAATGGGCCCTTAGCGGGTTTCTATCTTTTTGACAATTAATATTTGTGTCATTATTTGGCTACAACTGTACTCTGAGCATTGGTTGACCTCCGTTTCTGTTTCTGTGTGGGAACCGTCAGGATTTGTTCTGTCAATGGAGGAAAAGAAATGACAAGTGACCCAGATTCCGCCCTTCTCACAAATCTCTAAAATTAAGTCATTATTTTTTTTCCCCCTCCTGCAAATGCCGTCCACTGATGTGTAATGGAGGGCAGAGTCCGTGCCCAAAGTGATGAATTTGGTCACAGCTGGGTGGACACACACACACACGCAGAAAAGCACCAACAAATGTCTCAATCTCCTGATCAGCGAAGAGGAGAAGTCTGTCAGACCCAGCAGCGCGTGAGCTGCCATGATTAGTGTCTCAGCTCTTTGACAGAACGATGTTGGAGACCATTTGATCACCGCTGGTCGTATAGAAGAACGTCATCGGTAAACGTAGAATCGACACGTTTGACCTCATGTCGCTGTTCTAACATCAACAAATGATGTCATGTTGTTGGGATTTCCCCCTTGTTTATTACCTGAGATTATTTAGCATTTGTCACCAGTTTGACTGTTGTAAAACACCCGCCACGTCAGTTTAATTTGTCAAAGCGGGATCGATCTGCGGCTTGTTGCAAACAGGATGAAGTCACCAAGCGGCGTGGTGCTTGAAGAGGTCTCCTTTGAGGATTGCTAATTGATTTTAGAATAAGTGGTATCCCAGCTGTTCGGAAGGCCAGAAACATCGATCGCCGCCTCCTACCATCGTCTAGAAACGTCTGAGATATTCACAGGCGGCGTGTCAAAGATATTTTTGCAGTTAGATGTAATTTGTTGATTTATATTCCACCGCCCCATGCTGCGTCAAGCTAAGGCTTCACTGAGAGCACTCCCACGGTGGGTTCATTATCACCCTCTCCTAATTGGGTTAAAGAAGTTAATGTGTTGTAGCTCTGGCAGAGATGGCTGTTCAAAGGGTGCAGCAGCGTGCCCCTCAAGCGCTTCTTAACCTCTTCAGTCTCCCAGCAAACTTTGATGTAGACTAATGATTTGGAGGCAGAGCCACGGCGAAGCCACAGATTCTTTTTATCTGACTGTTTAGTTTATATCAGACGAGAAGCAAACGCTTAGGACCACGTTGCTTTTCTCCAAGAGATATTTGGCTTCCACAAAACAAACAGAACCCAAGCTACAAATGAGCAAGTTGAAACTTATCACAGCTGTCGAGCACAGATAAGTCCTAATATTTAAGCTTCCCCCTCAGCAGCTAACATCAAAACAGGAGGGGTGGTGGGAGGAGGGGCTGTTTGTTAGTCAAGTGCCTGAATGTTTTATCTTGACTAGTTAGATTCTTGCTCCTGGGGTCACAGGCAGAGTTGGTGGACTAATTCCCAACACTGGACAAATGCCCTTTTACTCACACACACACCCACATACACACTCAGTCCTCACGTCTCTAGGGGGCAGACAGCCAGCTTGCTTCCAGCACTTTGGCAAATAGGTTTTTTTTATTTTTTGTTTTTTGTGGCAGCTGCTGCATCCAGAAGCTTGATAGGCTATTAATACTGAGGCTAATTTTACCAATCCATTCAGATTTACTGTTTTCCACTTGTCAGCGTGCTGATTAAGAGGCACATGGCCATCAGAGAGGCTTGACCTAATGCGATGAACACGGGGACAAACCGGGCTAATAACCTATTTGCAGGCCAGACGGAAAACAAGAAGCGGTGCTTTCTCACATCTCGCTCAGTCTGATACGAACACATTTCACAGAAAACTACTTTAGCAAGTGTTTTTGGCAAAATTAATAGTGTATAAAATGTGTGTGCGCCTAAGCAATGATAAAATAACTTTGCAATCAAGCCTGTAAGTGCTTTCTTTTATTGTGACATTTTTTAGAAAGTTTCTGCATTGCTCCCTTGGGCCTGCAGGTGGTGCAACTGCACAGGCTGTAAAGTGATACTAATGGGCGCCTCAGCTTCCTGGAGATTAAATGATTGTTGTTTGGAACGTAATAAAATGGTTCCTATTAGTGGGAGAGGCTTAGAAAACAGAAGTGTTGTAGTTTATACCGAAACAGTTTAAACTGTTTGTTCTTGTGAAGAAAACAATAGGTTAAAATGAGACTACACTCAGAAAAGAAAACCTTTAATTATACCTTTAGGGATGCAAAGGCTTGTCACTGGGGGGTACTTTTATAGGTACTGTGTGTGGGTACTTGTTGGTATCTTTGTAGTTTTAGAGCTCAGTTTTTTACTTCTGGTGACGACACTGGGTCCCAGATTACCATAATAATAAAGGGCCTTAAAAAGGTAGAAAAACAGCTTCTACCAGATGATCTACTGGGTGTTCGGAGTTGTTTTTTTAAATTTTTCATCAGAATATTCTGGTTCTCTAACAGCTGACATGCTAATCCAGGAGACATCACTTTGTTCTGATGGGGATTTGAACCTCTAACCTTTCAATCCAAAGGCTGCTACTGAGCGGATCCCTCCTTCCTATGATCCTACTTTCTTTTCTTCTTTATTTATTTAATTCCTTCCTTCTTTTATTGCCCTTTTCTTTCTTCTTTCATTCCTCTTTTATTTTCCTTCCTTAATTTCTTCCTTTCATTTTGTCCCTCCTTATTCCTCTTTCATTCATCCCATCCTTCTTTTCTTCTTTTTCTAACTTCCTCCTGTCATTCTTTTCTTCCTTTCATCCCTCTTTCATTCTTATTCCCTCTTCCTTCATTTTTTCTGTTAATTTTTTTCTTCTCTCTTCCTCCTTTTCTCCCTTCTTTCTTGAGTTTTTTCTTTTTTCTTCATTTCTTCTTCCCTTTTTCATTTGTTAAATCCTTCTTTATTTCATCTTTTCATCATTCTTCATCCTTTCTTCCTTTCCTTTATTTTTTCCTTCTTTCCTTCATTTTATCTTGAAGTTTTTTCTCTTTTTCTTCCTCTCTTCTTACTTCACTCCTTCATTTCTTCCTTCTTACTTTCTTTTCATTTGGTCCCTTTCCCTCCCTTCCTTTATTTTTTCATAATTGTCCGTCCTCTTTCATTTCATTGCCTCTTCTTCCTTTCTTTCCTTTTCTCCTCAAACACTGATGTTCTCCTGACATTGTACCTTAATATTTATAATACTCAGTACATATCAGTACTTTTTACTTCTCAGGACATAAATGGATCTTTCAAAGATGTCCACAGAGTTGCCTTAAGGTCCAGTATTTGACCATAGAGGGTCCAAATTATACCCTAGAGGGAGTAAATGTACTTCTTTGTACCTTTATTTTGGACAGCGCCC
This sequence comes from Callopanchax toddi, assembly GCA_006937965.1. Classification (NCBI taxonomy): domain Eukaryota; kingdom Metazoa; phylum Chordata; class Actinopteri; order Cyprinodontiformes; family Nothobranchiidae; genus Callopanchax; species Callopanchax toddi. Next base: position 84,047 of record SSNR01000145.1, on the reverse strand, counting down.
AGAATATTGAGCAGGTTTTCTTATTCTGGCCTTCACAGACGAGGTTCTGATCTCGTGTTTAGGATCATGCCTTCTCATTCCTGGCGCGACTCACAACTTCTCTCTGCCAACCCACCGGCTCAAGAACGTTCAGCTTCACTAAACTGATCTGCCACGATTTGCCGCTGGTTATGCATCAATGCTGCAGTCTCATATCACACCCCCCCCCCCC
>SSNR01000145.1:71025-83826 GCA_006937965.1 Callopanchax toddi | reverse complement strand
CCCCCCCCCCCCCCACAACAATACTGCACTGTGGAATAATGAACCCTGTCTGAGCGCCTACCTCGGCGTTCCTCTGCCTCGCGAGCGTGCTCGTCTGTGTTTTCCATGATTGCTGCATTTGACAACAGAGCCACAGGGAGCTCAGCAAAGCCTACTGCAGTCCAAGTTTAATTTCCTCCATCAGATGGAATGATAGTTAGAACAAATGTAGTGTAGCGGGGAACCACGGGTTCCCCGGCTGCCGCCTTTCCCCTCCCCTCCTCCCCCCTCTATCACCTCGATCCATTGTTTATCCAGGTGTTGCTCAGAACTTGTTTGATTTTGGTGTTTGCATACACCAGCGACTCAGGGATTAATTGTGGCGCTTTCTTCTTTCAGGAAATCGACGAAGCCTGCAAGCGAATCAAGCGGGAGGTCGACGACCTGGGGCCTCAAGTCGGCGATATGAAAACCATCCCCCTGTACTCCACTCTGCCTCCGCAGCAGCAGCAGAGGATCTTCGAGCCACCTCCTCCCAATAAACCAAACGGCGCCATAGGAAGGAAGGTAACGTGGCAGCATTGGTACAGAATGAGAGAACGGAGAGGCCAGATGGGGAGTTGGATGAATTAAGTAAGAGAGCTGGAAGGTGGAAACTTTTCCCCCCTCATTTTTCAGCTTTAGCGCAGAACTGACTCACAAAACATATGCTGCTTTTGTAAGCATGCGATTCTGTGCTCTAAATTATAACTGGGGTATTACTCACAGCCTGTGAGCCGGAGGAGAGCTCTGCATTCTTGGTCAGTTTTATTTAGACCCACACCGTCTGAATACCTTCACATTATTGATAGAGAGGAGACTTCCTCTCCTTTTGTGTGTCAGTTTCTGCTCAGATGGGCTCATCATCATCATCATAGTATCAGCTCCAACTGCTCCGTCACTCTGTTGGCTCGGGATCTGAGAGAATACCAGAACACTGTCGCTGCCAGCGAATGAGCAAACGCTCATCCCCAACAGCTGATAGAGGACGGTGTTGATGAATGACTCATTGCTACAACCCAGCTAATTGTGTCAGATCAGGCTGACACGAGCAGTGGAAGTATTTATGGGCTGTCAGAGTTAAACCCATTGTGATACATCAGAAACACTCGGCTCTACCTGGATTTTAGGAGTAACTCCAGTGCTAACAGATTAGGCATTTAGCAGGGATAATTAATATTTGAGGATTCAGGCAGGTGTGTTGTTGGTGCCAGAGACTCCTAAAACTAGAAATCTTAGTACTACTTTGGTAAATCAACCACAATTGGGCCTTTTGATGTTTTTTCAAAGCAGATAAGTAATTTAAGAACACACTGATGCATGTGAGCACATATATAGAGTGACAATGTAGCATTGGAGACCCCAGAGCACAAAGGGCATACCATTTTAGTTGATTGTCACAGATATTTTCTTGTTTTGTTGAGAAAAAGGTGCATTCTTGTGGTAGGATATTGCAGCAACACAGTTAACAATGAAGTGAGAACCCTTTTATTTCCCAAAGGTCCAGCGACCAAGGAAAAGTGGGTGAGTTTGGTGAAAATAAAGAGTGGAGGACTTCTCACCCATAAAAGAGGACACACATTGACATGAGGTTTGTGTAAACAGGAACCAGGACAACATGAACCCAGCCTGCATTATACCAAGGTCTTAATGTATAGGTCAAACAGGTCATTTCCCTTATACCTTCCTAATTTGAGATCCAGGACTTTTTAGAAAACATTTGATGCTGATGACACCCAGTTTTTGTCCTAACGACAACGTGTGATTAGCAAAAGCTGCTTGAGGAGTACAATTTAAGAAAAAACGCAAATGAATAGCACCAAACGCATAAAGTGCACACAGCAATCCCCAGTGGAAACAGATAAACATATGTTGTTTTTTATGTCACTGACTAGTTTGTGAGTTTGCAGCCTGCCAGCAGAACGAGTAGAACTTCCATCCTAAACGAGGCTCTATGTCATCGTGACTTTGAGTAAAAGGTCAGTATAGTCGATTTATTCATAGCAAAGTTGTAGATAAATGAAGCTGACCTTGTTAAAAAAACAATAATTTATTATAATTTAAAAAATTGAGAGAGAATAAAAACCCTGGCTGTTTTGTCATGATGGTGTTCAGCAGCCTTCCTCATCACTAATTTGGGCTTTTTTACAGATTGTTTGACTTCACAGATATAAATGAATATTAATGATTCAATCTAAAACCCTGAAAATCCTTTTGATGTAAAACGTATAAAAAATGTCTTGATTTTTAGATGGTTAGCCTGTTACTTTTTTCTTTTGGTAAATATCAAGTCAACACAGGAAATACATTGGTAAAATGTCCCTATTGGTGTACAATATATGGTTAGTATTACAGTTCTGAATGATTTTAAAACCGTATTTGTTTTCTGTGCTATTTAAAAGCTAAGGTAAGCTTTTTACTGCAATCTATCATCCTAGCTGCTTTACTTGCACCAAATTGAGACATTACTTCCTTTAAAAATCTTTCACAATAAAAGCCCCGAGTAAATGTGTTATGTTTATTCATTTATTAGACGCTTTTATCCAAAGCGATGTACATACAATTAACAGTCACCCTACAAGGCATGTTGTGGTCTGTGGGGGGAAACCAGAGTACCCGGAGAAAACCCCAGCATGCACGGGGAGAACACGTTAACTCCGCGCAGAAAGGCTGCAGCCGGGATTCAAATGTACAACCTTTTTGCTGTGCATTAAATGATTAATTGAAGAAAAACCAAAAACAAGAAACTCATGAGTTTTAATTCTGGGTGCATCATGTTTTCGTCCTGTAGACAACTGAGAAACCCAGAAATGCTGCTGCTCTACTGTTGGTGCAATAAATGTAGCTTTTTATTTAAGCACTCTTTGCAAAATTCCAACACATTTTTGAACTCCCAAGAAAAAAATGTTAACCATAATAAATTTCCTCATAATAATCATGATGCAAAATTTATACATCATTAATTCCTGTGTTCGGCTTATGCAGAAGATAAAGTGAAATACAGCAAATAAAGTGAAGTACTCTGAACTGTATACCCAGCGAGTACTTTTAGCTCCCGAAGAGCACAGTTTATGTCCTCCCCCAACATCAATTTGTCAAGTTCTTGTTGAATTGGCGAGGTGGCATCTAAAGTTGCCGTCCTTGAAGTAAATGTGCTTCTCTTCAGTGACTGACTGAGCAACTCATCAAGTGAAAAATGTAGAGATGTCATCCGAGCCAGCCCAAGAGGAAGTAGTGAAAAAGAATTAAGGTTCGCCACATCTGCTGCCACGCATGCTAACGACTGCATTAGGCAACCCTCAATTAACATAAAGCACCGTCTCGTCATCGCTCTATTTCTCTGGAAAAGCTACCGATCTTCCATTTTTGAACAGTTTAATCATTTAACGCCGAGGCAGGAATTGACTAATTGCGAGCAAAGACTGTAATCTCGCTTAGAGTTCCAGAGTCAGGCATGTGTTCTGTAATAAATCAGCTGAAGTTGGTGTAAATATTTTTCACATTGTCGTGTTTTAAATGCTTCCCCAGATGTCACTTAAGATTGCAGCAGGTATCAGTTTCAATGAGCTTCGAACGCGAGTGCATCAGCGCTGCTCTGGGCACGTTGTTCTCCCTTCTAGTCGGGGGGAAGGCTTTATTTGTCAACAAGGCTGCGCTTTCCCAGCAGGGGAACGTGAAAGATGGCCCATTTTAGCTCTAGTGCTCGCTCTCCTGCAGGTAATAACCCAGAAATAACATGCAGAGATGATTTTCTAATGATATTACTGATGAAGAAGCCAGGATTATCCAGAGCAGCAACAGACTGGAAGGAGCCGGCCTGCGTTTGGCGTAATGGCCCTAGCCTGGATAATCCTTCAGAATCAATGCAGTCAATGAGGCCGCCCGTATGATCATGAAATGTGAGAGGGTGTCACGCACCGCATCTGCTGGAGCACCGACTGTGACCCACTACGCAAGTCGGAGGCAGCCGCCCAGAGTCCATTTTTTTAACCAGACTTTGAAGCATTCTGCGCTCCTTCACAAGACGCTGTTTGATCTCCGTTAGACTCAGATTAGCCAATAAATATCCAGTGTAAAAGTGACAAAAGTCATTTACTTACTCATATTAAAAGACATAAACAAGAAGAGGGAGTTAGTCATCTTCCTGGTGATGTGTTGAGCTGTTTGACAGCTCAGTTTGCACCCTCAGATTTTAGATTCCTGGAGCTTGTTTTTGACAAACTGGCAAGAAAAAAAAGGATGCCACTAAAATTCTGTTTTTGAAAGTTGGCTGGAGAGTCCACATATGTTTAGTGGATCTGGAGAAGGCTTAAGGTTTGCAGGAGGGTAGGAGTACTGTTATGGGTGTAGATGTCCAGGATTTCAAATCCGTTTTTGAAGAGGAGTGTGTCTAGTTTGGGAATCTTGAGGTCTAATCTCTGCTTTTTGTAGATGATGATCTGTTGATAGCGTTTTAGTTAGCTATAGTAGGGTGGAGTAAGAGTATGTTGTGGTAAAGAAGGAGCTGGGTTGAAAAGCTTTACTGCTTCGTCTACGCTCCAACCCTCGCTTATGGTTTGGATCATAACAGAAAGAACAAGATCCTGAAAACAAGTGTCTGAATGAACCCTATCTAGACAGAGTGAGGAGCTCAGTCATCTGAGGGGAAATTGGAATAGATCTTCTGCACCTTCTCATTCAAAGGAGTTAGTTCAGGTGGTTTGGGCATCTGATTGGGATGCCTTCTTACTCTGGAGGGTTTCTGGGCATGTCCCACTGGGAGGAGACACTGGGCAGACCCTGAACTCATTGGAGGGATTATAAATATCCTGTCTTATCTGGGAACACGTTGGGACCCCTCAGGAGGAGCTGGAGAGCATCACTGAGTAGAGGGATGTCTGGGTTCCAGTTAACTCCATGATCTGATCTTGTATCAGACAGTGGTAAAAATGGATTGTCAAAGTTGCCTTTTGAACTAAACAGCTGATCTTTTTATTCAGCACCTAGTTTTTATCTTTCCAGTCAACATCATTTACTGTTTTGTGATAAGGAGCAATCCCATCTTTGCAGAACTATAAAAACCAAACCGTTTCACCCAAGCGTTTATTTCCATCTCTTCATTTCTCAGCTTGAATACTAAAGGGGGACGTTTCTGTCGACAGGTGAATTACTGGAGGTCAGAGGCAGAATGAGGGGAGGAAAGGCCCTTTCTGGCATTAATAACTAAACAGTCAGGCTGCAGAGAAATCCTCACTTAAAAGGTGGGATTTAAAAGTCTCCGAGGCTCACTGCTTGAAGACAGCTGAAGAGGCATGGCAACAAAGGAAGTGTGTCAAGTGTGCAAAATTGGTTCTGTGGGCGTCTATCAGCGAAGACTACAAGTCGCTGTTTGGTTTCTCTGCTTGCCATTTTATCATAAAGACGGCCAAAAAGAAAAAGCAGACATCAAAAGGGCTCTTAGGTCAGAGTGCAGCTTGTTTCCATCTAGTGTTCCATCCAGTACCTGTTTTTATACTGCGCTCTAACCGTGGCGCAGCAGATTCCTGTAAATTTCCTGGTCTTCGAAGTCAGGAGCTTCTTGAAGATTTTTAAAGGGTTTTTCCATTTCTAGTGTTATTTAAGGAGAACGTTGCCTCACAGCATTCAAAGTTTGCGTGAGAGCGGCTGAAAATCTCTTCTCCTCCTCTCTCCGTGTTTGTGTACGTGCTGACGGCGAAACGTCTCAGGCTAATGTGACTCATTGGATAATTTAGCTTTGATTCATCCGTCATTGCTCGTAGACATCTTGGCTATAAGGGATAATGGTAGTGCAGGTTCACTGTTTTCCCACTGGTCATGTTCCAAGAAACCGAGCAGCTTTTCATCGCACTTGTTTTTCTTTCCTGCTTCCTTTTGCCTCCTCACACTATTTCTCTCTACAAAGACAGTTTGGGGATATTGATCGAGCACACTGCAGCCCCCCCGTCACAAAGAAGCAACCGACACATCGCTAGATATCACTACTTTGACTAAGTAGCACAGAAGACTTTTGTTTAGAGAAAACCTGATCTGAGTTTAATAGTTTGTCTCTATTTGCAGCTCACTGGTAATCAATATTAGCAAACAAAAATGGATTTAAGTCATTCAGGTTGACAGAAATTAGGTAAAATTTGATCTGATAGTCCTCCCTAACACATCAACACAACACAAGATTTTGGTATTAAGTCAGTCCTCTTTGTCTTTTAGCAAAAATTGATTTGAATGAAACTTTAACCCTTACTTAACTATAATTTACTACCCCTTTGAGCCATTAAGGACAAAAATGTCCACTTCTAAAATAAACTGTCAAAACAACAATACTGATTCATATTATTTTCTAGTTTTCTTTTGAATGAATCTCTTAAGCAACTTCAGTCCTGCTCAAAACTATTAAATATTCAACCATTTTGAGGATTTTAACCCTTTAAATGCCAGGTTGATTATTTAAAGTTACTGGTGTTATTTATGAGAAAAACACGAAAAATGAATTATTTTTCATAAAACTGATTTTTGGTGGCTGGGATGTTTTTTTTTAAATCAGTCTGAGATATATTAAATACAAATCCAAAATATTGACTTTGATGCATTTTTAGTGTTTGCATAGTAGCAGATTGAAAACTCACTAATCATTGAAGGGCCATAACCTCCCATTGACTTCCATTATAAACACAGTTTTTTAATCCCACAACTATTGCAAAATATAATCCTGCATTTAAAGGGTTAAAATCCTCAAAGTGGTTTAATATTTGATGGTTTTAAGCAGGGCTGAAATTGCTTAAGAGATTCATTTAGATAAAGTAGAACATTATTATTAGTCAGTAATGTTTTTATAGCAGTTTTTTGGAAGTGGACATTTTTGTCCCTAATGACCGGAAAGGGTAGTAAATTGGTTTCACAGTGTTCTTTTGGTCTGGTAGAAAAAAAACAAACTACATTTGATTTTCAAAGTTAACCAAGAAAGACACTTTGTTACAAAAATTTGTCCCTTTAGCATGAACTCATCCAAAATGCCAGTTAGACGAAGAGGACAAATGGACAAAACGTCCCTAGTGAGGCCTGAGGGCTAAGAGAATCATCATGGGATGCACATTAAACAACTTTTGGAGTCAGTAAATAAGAATTGGAATAAATAAAGGTTAAATTTTGTGAAGTCTATATGGTGGTAGTGAGTCATGTCAAACAGATGTTACTCTGATTGGTAACAGGTTGAGATCTAGTAAGATTTGGGGTGAGACTGAGCATAATGTTTTTTTTTTAAAGATTTGATTAAAGCCACTATACGTATTCTCAACATAAAATGATCTTAATTAAAAACTCTTGCATTAAAGACAACGAGCGATACGCATTTCTTTAAGGAATGCTTGGCCTTTAATTCGTCATGTTTTATCAGTAAATTATTTGACATCATGATAAAAAAGTACTGTAGACTTAGTTATGAATAAGGAATTCCCTTTTGTGTCCAGGGTGTCCCCCGCCTCTCGCCCCTTGACCGCTGGAGATAGGCACCAGCTCCCCCCTCTGTGGAGGATTAAGCGGCTGCAGAAGATGGATGGATGGAATTCCCTTTTGCTCAATATCTAATGCTGATCAGCTCAAAATGGCAAATATTCAGACTTAACACTCAGTAGGTCACAACACAAGGCAGGATAGATGGATGTTTCTGTAGTTTTTTAACAGCTATTACATAATTGGCTGCTTCAGAGGGACAGCTGAGCTGCATTATCTCCAGACATGTGCTTGTATTTGAAATAAGGATAAAAAGATATCTTTGACCCGAGCGTTGAGCTTCATTTGTTTAAGAAGCTGGGCACCAAACTGGAGACGTGAAGAAAGACTTTGATGTGCTATTAAAATCCTCCATGAACAGCAACATTACAGCAGGTTTTTGTTAATCATACCGTTTCTTTCTTCAGGTTAAACCCTTCCTGATTAACTGGTGAACATACACAACATCGATTAGAAGTAATTCAATGCGAGGTCGAGCTCCAAAGCCTCGTCAGTCCCTCCAAACACCTCGGGTGGATCATTGTAAGTCACGTGCCTTCTCGTCCGCAGGTCGTCGTGTCAACAAACATTGCCGAGACGTCCCTGACCATCGACGGAGTGGTGTTTGTAATTGATCCCGGATTTGCCAAGCAAAAGGTTAGCTTCCCCTTTCCCCCTCACAAGTCTTTATCTGCTGCGATCATCTGCGTCTGTTGCCTGAGAATCCCCAGATAAACACAGCGGTGCACAGCTGACAGCGGGCAAAGATGGAAAAGCCTGTTACTTATTCCTCTGACATTTCACCAGCCTGGAGCCAAGTATACACACGGCACAAAAAGAGATTATAAATGCACTACGGTGGATCGACTGTGCGTGTCACTCTGCAGCTTGTAGATTGGAGCACGTTGATATTAGCTTAAAATCTCTACTCCAATTTAGAATTTTTTAAAAGTTTCCCTAAAACGTAAGTGAGCTTTGTTTTTCTGTTTCTCTCAGGTGTATAATCCACGCATCAGAGTGGAGTCGCTTTTAGTCACAGCCATCAGCAAAGCGTCGGCTCAGCAGAGAGCGGGTCGCGCTGGACGGACTCGCCCGGGAAAGTGTTTCCGCCTTTACACAGAGAAAGCTTACAAAACAGAAATGCAGGTAAAGAAGAGAGTGGTTTGAAAACTGCTGCTGGAATTATTTAAAACAAGTAGTCATAATTGATTTTTCTATATCACGTTTTGCAAAGCCTGAAGCGTCTTGTATTTCCCCCCAAGCAACCTTCTAGCTGGAGAAACTTCCTGTCATGCAGAATTTACTCCTAGATTTTAGACTCTAGTGAAAAGTCACATCTTTTTTTTTTTGTGGTGATTCTGAAATGTGTTTTTGTGTAAAAGTTACAAATGATTTACTATCAGTAGATATTCAGAGAAGTAGTATATATCCTACAGGACTGTTGAGCTAACGGCTAGTCTGAGCTCAGCCACAACCAAAAAGGAGATCAGCTTTCCAGTTTAACATGCTTATTTTTACACATCACTCTTTTTAAAACAGACGCTCTAGACGCCCTGTTTGTCTTCAAGCTAACGTATGACTGATGCATGAGTAGATAATGAGCCCTGTGACTGAAGCTGCTCTTGTAATGACGCAGGACAACACGTATCCAGAGATCCTCAGGTCTAATCTGGGCTCTGTGGTGCTGCAGCTGAAGAAACTGGGTATTGATGACCTGGTGCACTTTGACTTCATGGATCCACCAGGTTAGTGTCAAATATTAACCATGTTTTTTCTTGTGGCGTCACTAAACTGTGGATTCAATGCCTACATTTGATTTCATTCTTACGCTGTATACGAAAGATCTGTGATGGTACTAAAAGCATTTCTCTTAATCTATTGGGGTTCGTTCCACCAAAGAGGTGCTAGTGCTCGATCAGGGTTGGTGCTAAAGCTGGTTCTTTAGAAAAACAGTTTCCACAGTCAGATCCAACTCAAAGCCACGTCATTACGTCATACTGCCTCTTCCAGTAAGTCTTTGGTCCTCCCTCTCTTGTATTTTGAGTTTTTATGGAGGATCACAGAGTAGGGAGACAGTTTATCTTCACTGATCCCAGGTGTTGTCTTGTTATTCCTACAAACCAATATATTTTATACTGGTTTTAAACACTCTTTATTGATCTCCAGTCAGTGTTTGTTAAATGCTCATGGTAGTTGGACTCAACGTTTCAAGGAATATACATAAACACCAGCTGGTATTTAAAAGAGCCGACGATGTTTCTGAATAGTGTTTATACATTCAAATGACTGGCATTTAAGTAAGAGACATCAAGTTCATGCAACTGATAATTTGGTTTGTTTTTAAATTGAAGCAAATAGTTTTGTCCTAAATTAATGTCAGTTTTTTCATAAAACACTTTTAAAACCACAAAGCTGCAGCAAAGTGCTGTACAGCAACAGGTCAGTAAAGTCAAATTAAACAGTGAAAGGGAAACTAGCTTAAAATATTGGGAAAAATCTTGATTTTCTTTCAGAAAAATGTCAGAAAGTCTAATATTATGTAATTATTATAGGATAGTTCTTTATGATGAGCAAGTAGGTGGCGCTAACCTACAAGCCAGAACTGAAAAACAGAGGAAGAGTCCTTAACAGGCCCCTTTAATAAAAACAGCACCGGTCAATAACTTAGAGGAAAACAAACCGCCTTAACAAACTTTAAGGACAAAACTTAGAGAGAAGATTGTCAGTAATATCGTCTCAGGGGGGTTTCTATTGTTTGTGCACCTCGTAGCTAAATGAGTGAGAATCAGCAGGGAGGTTCGCTCTCCAGCAGTGCCACGGGTGTTAAGCCAACTTGTCCTTTCATGCATGCACTGAGCACGCTCCAGCCGAGCGGGGCCTGCAGATCTCAGCGAGCAGGCACAGACACAAGAGAGAGCAAGGAGGGACAGTTTGAGATGTTCCACCACACGTAGTTTTCCCTCTGATTGGAGCTGTTATTGAAATCACATAATAGTGTAGAAGAAGCACCGCACTTGGAGATCTAACATCATATCTGTGGTTGTTTTGACGTCTGATATAAAATCTAGGTTGGCTGTGCCACCTGGGAGCTCAGATAGAAGACAAAGCAAAGAAGGAATCAGACAGTAAATAAATAAAACGCCACAAGTTGGCAGATTGAAAACATTTCTTCTGACAGATTTTAAGGAGGAATTTTAGCATCTTTTTTTAGTGTTTTGCAAGCTAAAGAGATGTTAAAAACAAATGATTTGACAAACTTTCTGTCTAATTGAGGCACCAGGTTATGACGTTTACCCATAAACTGTGTTTTCTGATACCTCCAAGAAGAAACCACCCATCTTTCCCTATCCCTAACCTCCCTCTCCTCTCCCTCCTCCTTTTTTCTCACCATAATATAGTTTTCATCTCACCTCTGAGATTAAACCCATCTCTCCCCGTCCGCTGTGGCAAACGCCATTTGGAGAATGAAATTGGTTACATCAATAGCAGCACTATCACCTCAGCAATTGCCTTCCCTTTATATTCCTTCAGTGGAACGTGACTGACCTCCAGCACTACCGTCACATTTCTCACAAAACGCAACGGGATACATCAACATACGGGATTGGCCTTGTCTGCTGAGTCTTAACTGGGAATAGTGGGGTGAAGGAAAAAGGGGAAGGATGGTCTTTTTATTTATTTGATCCAGTCGCGGCTTCTGCTCAGGCAGGAAGTCGGAGCTTGTTGGAGGCAACAAATGAAGTCTGGTTTAAGTCGAAGGGTCACTAGACTGGGTTTTATATGCTGTCAAACGCTGAATACACAAAAACAGTCACATTGGTGGCTCTATAAAGAACATATTATACTAAACACAAATAAATAAACACCTGTGATGACATTCTGTTAAAAACTTGAGCATGATGTAAAGTAGGGCTGCAGTTTCTCCACAAAGTAATTAACTCTAACCCTAGTTTCATTGCTTGATTAGTATTGCAAAGGATTGCATTTAATCAGACACAAACTGTATGTCAGTAATGTTTAGTAATCTGTTTACAATGAAATTAGAATCAAAGCAAAAAGCATGGTTAATAAAAGACTTCTAAGCATTTATATTAAAATTAATCATATTAGGAAACATTTGGATATAAATACCGTAATTTCCGGACTATAAAGCGCACCTAATTATAAGCCGCAGCAGCTAAATTTGGGGGAAATTGCAGATTTGTCCACACATAAGCCGCACCGGAATATAAGCCGCGGGTGTTTTAATGCTAATGCAGCAGGGGGGCTGAGGGGGGAGGGAGAGGTGTGGAGAGCAGTTGTCTGGCTGCCACTTGGGTGAGGAATCCGTTGGAGGTGTGAATGGCTGTTTTTCAATAGGATGAGTTGAAACATTAAAGATAACAAAAGAAGTCAAACTGCCTTCATTGTCAAAGGTGCAGCTGTGCAAAAGGGCGGGGCCATCAGTTTCGAACAGACCACTTGTCAGTGTTAATTAGTTGCAGAATGTTGCAAAAACAAAGAAAACACGTAGGAAAACGGCTCACCAATGAATGGCTCCCATCAAAGAACCATTAGTCCCATCACTACTCCCGACTCACGTCTGTGTAATCCTGCACGTAGTCAACAGCGCGACCACCACCCCCATACCCCCCTTATACCGCCATTGGGTAATCTTTCGTGAAAAGCACATGATTGCGCAACCAGAGGTAGCGCTAGACTTTTTAGTTTTTAGTCATCTCATCGGGATCTCTGGCAAGAACCTCCAGAGACTACAGTACATCCAGAACAGCGCTGCCAGGATCCTGATGAGGGTGCGCAAGCATGAGCACATCACCCCCATTCTGAAAGCACTTCACTGGCTCCCTGTCCCACTTAGAATAGAATACAAACTCTGCCTCCTCTCCCACCAGTGCATTTACGGTCAAGCCCCCCACTACCTAAAGGAACTCCTCACTTCCCCGACCACACGCATCCTTCGCTCCGTAAAAGCGAACACGCTTCAAACCCCCAGAACCAAGCTCTGCAGCATGGGAGATCGGGCTTTTTCCTCTGCTGCTCCGAGGTTGTGGAACTCCCTCCCTGTCCACTTAAGGTCTCCACAAACTGTGGATGCTTTTAAACAGAACCTGAAAACCTACCTTTTTAGAAAAGCTTTTTGTTAGTTTTATTCTGTAGCCGCCCCTTTTACTTTTTTAAACTTGTTTTATGAGTGTTGACTCAGCTATTTTAACCTTCTCCGCTGTAGCACTTTGAGATTGCAAAATATAAAGTGCAATATAAGTTAAATTTATTATTATTATTATTATTATTATTATTATT
>SSNR01000145.1:58612-70835 GCA_006937965.1 Callopanchax toddi | reverse complement strand
AACGTTAAAGGGCTAAATTAGTTTTCTTTTTAACAAAATAACCAGCATCTTTTCTGAAAACTGCCAACACAGCTCTAAATGTGCAGTAACGCTGCCGTTTATTTTATCAAAATAACCAGAAAGATCAGTCCCGTGTCATCGTTTTAGTCTGTACTAAAACCCCCAAAGTCCTCGTCGTCAGTGTCTGAAACAAACAGACCCAGAATGGACTCGTCAGCCACTCTTTCTCCTTCAAAACCAACGAACTCCTCTTCCTCGGTGTCTGAATCGAACAGCCTCAGAAGAACGGCTTCAGCTGTCGCGCCATCCTCTTCATCACCGTCACGCAACAGTCCAGCTTTCCGAAACCCGTTGGTGATCGTGGATGTTTTCACACTTTTCCATGCTGTCAGGATCCACTGGCAGACTTGAGCTAAGGTTGCTCTTCGCATGCGACCAGTTTTGGTGAACGATTTCTCGCCGCTGGTCATCCATGCCTCCCACTGAACTCGGAGTGCCACTTTAAAAGCACGATTCACACTAATGTCCAGTGGCTGCAAATGCTTCGTTGTGCCCCCAGGAATCACAGCTGGAATAGAGTTTGTGCTCTTGATGGCTGCTTTCACCGAATCCGTTATATGAGCCCTCATGCTGTCCAGAACGAGCAACGCTTTTTTTTGGTGAAAAAATCCGCCAGGTCGCTTGACGTAGCACTCATTTAGCCATTCCTTCATTATGTTTTCCATCATCCACCCTTTCTGGTTGACTTTTACCAAGATGTCTTTTGGGAATTTTTCTTTTGGCATAGTGATCCTTTTAAAAATCACCATCGGTGGAAGCTTTACTCCAGATGCGGTGCAGCCCAGAACACAAGTGAAATTTGTTCTCTCGTGGCCGGTTGTTCTCAGTGTGATGGACGATTCACCTTTCTTGTTTACAGTCCTTGTAAGAGGCAGGTCAAAGGACAGAGGCACTTCATCCATGTTGATGATCTCGTCCGGTCCGATGGAATGTTCATTCATCTTTTTCTGTGTAAATTCGCGGAAGTTCGCTATTTTCTCCTCGTGGTCTGGAGGGAGTTGCTGACACAGAGTCGTCCGTGCCCTGATGGACAGTCCTTTTCGTCTCATAAATCTGAGACACCATGATGGTCCACCAATAAAATCTTCAATATTCATTTAATTGGCGGTTGTTTTGGCTTTCAGTCGGATCTGCACGGTGGAAACACCCCGGCCGTCTGCTCTCTGCGTGTTCACCCAGTCTTCAAGAAAGTTTTCAAGCTCTGGCCATCTGCTGTTCTTACCTCTAAAGGATTTTTTGGTCTTTTTGCATTGACCCAGTTCTTCACGCTGTCGTCTCCAACGTCTCACCATTGACTCATTGATGCCAAGGGTACGCGCAGCAGCTCTATTTCCGTCTTTCACAGCCAGATCAATTGCCTTTAACTTAAAAGCAGCATCATATGCAGTTCTCCGTTTGTTTTCCATACTTCCTCTGTCTCGCTCTCCTACTCTGTTATGCTCTCGTTGCTTTGTGTTGCTCTATTTATTTGGCACGAACTGTCCCGCCTCTTCTCTGGTGTTTCCTTGATAGTGCGCCCCTGCTGGCCGTTAAAAAACCCACAGATAAGCCGCACCATTGTAAAAGCCGCAGGGTCCATGGCAAGTGAAAAAAGTAGCGGCTTATAGTCCGGAAATTACGGTAATACTTTAAAGCATCAACATTCTGTGCTGGTGGCCCAAAATGTTACTATCACCCAAAAAAAAAAATCACTCAGAGGACTGAAAATGTCCTGTGGACAATAAAGATATCCCTGAATTACAGCTTAAAGGCACACTATGTCACTTTTTCATATTTTTAATCTTTTTCTTGAACATGTATGTGCTAATATGACCTGTTACAGGGTTAATCAGAATTCAGAATCAGAATTCTTTTTATTGCCAAGTAAGTGAAGTTTCACATTACCCGGAATTTGACTCGATGAATTGGTGCAAACATACATACATAATAAGGTTAATTGAAAATAGAAAAATAAAAATAAAGAAGTAACAAGAAATATTAATAATAATAACAATAAGCGGAGACATGAGCTAAAAGTAAAAGTAACTGCTGCAGAGCTGCTTAACTATTTACTGTTCAAGAGTCCAACAGCAGAGGGGAAGAAGCTGTCTTTGTGGCGGGAGGTTCGTGTCCAAATGGACCTCAACCTCCTGCCTGAAGGGAGTGGCTCAAACAGTCCATGACCTGGATGGGAGGGGTCGGCTATGATACGACCTGCTCGCCTCAGAGACCTGGAGACATACAGGTCATGGAGTGATGGAAGGCTGCAGCCGATCACCCTCTCAGCAGAATGTACAACACGCTGTAGTTTGTGCTTTTCTCTGGCGGTGGCCCCAGCTTACCACTTAATATCATGCAGCCATAATCTAAAGAAATAAGTTGAAAGAATTTTAAGGTTAAAGCCACCATGCATTTTTTAACATACCGTCTTTTAAATTTACGTTTAGAGAATGGTGGATTTTCAAAACCCTCTCCAACCATCAGTGGACATTCAAGCCATTCCTCTAAATAGAGGCAGTTCAGAAAACTGCAAGGTAGTATTTAATTTATACGTTTTACACAACAACACAGTACAAATAGCTTCAATAAAACAAAGTTTTTGAGTTTGTCTAAATAAAACCTTAGTTTCCTCTTTTTTCTTTACAATTACCACATTTATTTGAACTATTTTTCTTATTTACCACTTCAAAGAGAGGCTCGAGGTCTGAATGGGTTAATCTGTAAACACAGAGGGGAAACACTGAGTGATCCAAGCAACCAAATGAAAAATCTGTCGTGGATTACACAAACATTTGTCTGGGTGGAACTCATTTTCCTTCTGACATTTCCAAAACGTACCTTTTCAAAGTTAAAGTACCTTTAGCCTTTTGCCTCATTGATTCGTCTCGGGGTTAATATATCGGATTTTGTGCGTTCAGGCAGTCAATACTTACTTTCTGATGAGTCGCGTTAGGTATAGATTGAATTTTCACACTGGTTCATCATGCTAGCTGTAGTTGGAAATCAGATTTTCACCTTTTGTTCAGCTCTCACACAAGCCATTGCAGTAGTAAGTAATCTAAGCTTCAGTTTGTGGAAGAAAAAGTAAAAAGTTGCTTTGATGCCCCGAATCAATATTTGTTAATCATAAAAAAATGCCTCCCTGCTGTTTGAAATTGAATTTTTTTTGGGGGGGAAGCACTTGAAACGAAAGCGAGCGTGTACCGAAAGCTGCAGCTTGAAGCTAATTTTCAGTTAACATGCAACTGGTCATTAGGCTCCAGCTCTGCGGAGCCAAAGGTCAATAATTGCATCTGGAGGAAAAATCTTTTAACCAAACGGTGGAAGCCTTTTGTGTTGAGGCATTAAGTAGAAAGTTCCCCCGTAATTACATTAGTTGTTTAGGATTGCCCGAGTCTGGGATGAAAAATGAGCTCTGCCATGATTGCTTCTCCGCCGCGTTGCTGTCCAACGTTAACTCTGGCCTTCACACACCGAGAGCCATCTCATTTTGATTCACCTCATGCTTCCTCCCACCAAACCTGCCAACTGCTTCCATCTGAGTGTCTGTGTCGTTCCTTAACAAGCATTTGTCTTCTATTAAAGCTCGGCGTGCAGCAGGTGATGGAAGTGCTTCCATGCTTTTCTTTTTTTTATTGCTTGTTTTTCTTTTTTTAATACTCTGTTGGTCAGTTATCCTGTTCACTGAAACCACAACCTGCCTGAGAGCGGGATGACGCATAATGTTCTATTAATGCGTATAGTAGAACTCTGCTTTTAGATCGCTCGTTTGAGGGGGAATTGTTGTGTTTCTCATTATGTGATAACAAAATGCTTTTAGATTTGTTTTTGACAATTAAGAAATAATACATTTTTTATGATAAGTTGTGAAAAAAAATCCCACAATAGTAGTTAATTATCTTGCAATAATGATAGTAAACTTAATCTGTTTTGTTTTTGTAAATGAGTGCTTTTATTTACAATATAAAAGTCAGTCATTGACATTTTTAGTGAACTTGTTTTTACTTTTTAAATTAAAATAGGCCTTTTTGACAATGGGTCAGTTTCATTTTTATATTTTTATGTGATTGTGAGGCTCTGGAACATTCGGGGTCTGGTTGTGACCTGCGTTCTTATTTCATCTGTTCCCGCAAGACCTTACTTTTTATGTATTATACCCAGCATGTGTGTACAAGAAAACAAACCAGTAAAACTAATAAATCCAGAATGCACAGGAACAGGTATATCACTCTAGTCTTACACATGCAACCCCCTCGTTATGATATTCTACAGCAGCCTCGTGTTGAACCTGAAGCCAGCAGGTGAGAAGCAATGGAGCGTGATTTATGTATTTCGTTTAAAATAAGAACAAAGTTCTGAGTTCACACAACAGTTTGCTGACTCTGAAGTTGAAAAAATGACATTTTAACTTTTCAAAATTACAGTGTCCTGTACAGTTCACTAGCAGTTTTCATCCTCATGCAAACTGCTCAGAGGATCACTTGCAATAATTCAGGTTTTTGAGGACCAGCAATTATTTTTGTACAATTTTTTGACCAATTCCAATTTTTTGTCCTTTTATAATTTCTGATTAATGTGAAAATTATGATTCTGGAGGTAAGTAAAGTAAACCATTGCTACTGTGGATTAGTGCTCAGCAGTGGTGAGTTCACAGACTGGGAAAAGTGCCAGAATTTTTATCGCTCTTTATGAATGGTGTGTTCACAGACCCCCCCAAAAAATCTAATTTTTGAGTTTCAGTTTGGCTGATCCCTAATTAAGTTGGGTCATTCTGAACATTGGCCGCTGCATTTCTGAAACATTCACTAATGAGCTAATTTATTATTAAAACCATCACACGGGGTTCTTACAGGTGCTTCAATTCCTCTAGAATGCTCGATTTTGTGACATTTAAACATTTTGATTGAAACTAACTGAAGTTGTTTAAAGAACAATAACACCTACTTTTATGAGACACTGAAGTGAACACATAATTTTGATCATATGTGGACTAGAACATCCTAAAATTCTGTCCATGAAAAGCTTTGGTATTAGCTACAAAGTTTTTGCTTTTTATATTTAAGAAGACATTTTTTTGCCAAATGTTGAAATTTTTACTGAGGTTTTTACATATTTTTTCTTTTAGATGTTTTGATGTTTGTAGCAAATTATTTCCATTAGAAATTAAAGGTAAAAACTGCTGATGGAGAGGAAGAAAAGACAAATGAATTTCAGCATCTTTGATTTTAAATGTATCTTCTCTGAGGTATTTTGGGGAAAATAAAGTTAAATTTTATATCTGGGTCTTTTGATGCAAAACCTCATGAATTTCTTTTTCAATAAATTGATGTGATTATCCCTCGACATGACCCCTGTGAATGGATCCTTCAGACTCCTGCTCCAGATCAATGGTTCCTAA
Organism: Callopanchax toddi; assembly: GCA_006937965.1. NCBI lineage: Eukaryota > Metazoa > Chordata > Actinopteri > Cyprinodontiformes > Nothobranchiidae > Callopanchax > Callopanchax toddi. The sequence continues at coordinate 65,398 of SSNR01000145.1, read as the reverse complement.
ATGTTTAACTTCTGACTCACAAAATTGCAGATAATCCTGATGGATCCATATAAACACTGTCAAAAAGACGGGAAAAAAAAGGTTCAGTAGTAAAGTTTCAATTCATATTGTGCTGCTTTAATTCATTTATTGTTATAATTTTTTTAATTTTACATCAAATATAATAAAAATGTTTAATTAGGAATTGTTTCATAGTTTTGTTTGATTTTTGGGGATCTTCTCAAGCCTCCAAACAGTATTTCATGACCCAGATTCAGGTCCTGACCCCTAGGTTGGGAACCACTGCTCTAGATTGTTTGAAGTACTAGATTAAAAGTCTGAACAGTGTTGAACTGTCACAGTCCATTGTGTTTTTAGTCCATATTGCTCGTCCCTAAGCAGGTTTGTGTTGCTCGTAAGCATGTGAAAGTTAGGTTTAATAAAATCTGACGTACGTTTGTGTGAAATGATTCCAGACTGTGTAAAAAAGAGTGACAGTTTTGCAAATGATCTAGATCTACCACCTGTGTGTGTTTTTCGGACCACTTTACCAGCCTGTCGCTCCCATTCTGTCCTCCCTCCTGCAGCCCCAGAGACCCTGATGCGAGCCCTCGAGCTGCTGAACTACCTGGCAGCGCTCAACGATGACGGTGACCTGACCGAGCTGGGCTCCATGATGGCAGAGTTCCCCCTGGATCCCCAACTAGCCAAGATGGTCATCGCCAGCTGCGAACTCAACTGTTCCAACGAGATCCTCTCCATCACTGCCATGTTGTCAGGTAATGCTCAGGGCCGGCCCGCTGTGTGTGGGTCTGAGCTGCTGCTCCATTTCCTGTGACCAGAAAGCACAAAGGAAATGTTAACAGCTGTTTCTTGATCTCTGAAATGTACATACAGTATGTGTCCTTGTTCTGTTTTTGTTTTGCTCAGATCAGGACTTTAAAGTAGCTATCGGCTGCATAGTGCTGTGAAAAAGTATTTATCCTCTTAGAGATTGCTTTTTGTCACACCTAAATGTCAGCCGCAAATGCATTTTACATTTATTAAGGCATCCAAACCCCTCTGGTCCTATGTGACGAAGTATTCGCCTCCTTTGTTAAGTCATGAATTAATTGTGATTATCCAAATTATTTGGAAAGCGAAGTTTAGTTCCACTAGACACAGGCCTGATTACTGTCAGACCTGTAGAATTAAGAAATCACTTCACTAGAACGTGTCTGACAACATGAAGTAGGCTAAAAGATCTCAAAAAGCAACACATCATGACCTGTTCTAAAGAGATTCATGAACTAAAGAACCCAGAACAAAACCTAAAGGAACTCAGGCCTAAAGTTAGAGGCCACGATTCTACAATAAGGAAGAAATAGGGGGCAAAAATGACATCATAGTCAGGGGTGCACGTAATTTTTTAATCGATTTTCTCAAGATAGAACTTGGCACTGATGCTTGGTACGCAGACCTTTGCCATAAGCAGGAGGGAGGTGTTGTGCAGCGAGTGTGCATTGCTCCAGACATCAGCGCCCCCTCCTCCTGGACTTCCAGCTTTCGGACCAAGGAGCTGGTTGTTGCCGTCGTTTGAGGGCCTTTGACAGTTCTGTGTCTAGAGCCTGAAGCTTCCCCAGTGTCGGCATTCCCTCACCACTCCCCGCAGTTGGATGTGAAACTCGTCACCTTGCGGGATCGGTGCCACGAGGGCACCAGTCCACAGAGGCACGTTCAGGCAGAAGGGTCCGGTACGCACACATGATATCTGGTTTGCTGGTGGACCAGTTATGTGGACCCTGATCATAGGAGAGTTCCAAAGCCAAAGTCTCTGCTGACCAAAGATGGAAAACCCTCCAATGTGGCTGAAATTAAACAATTTTGGAAAGAAGAGTGGAACAAAACTCCTCCACAGCGATGTGAGAGACTCATTACTAGTTATCACAAGTAGTTGTAGTTGTTGTCTCTTTAGATGTATTTGCTGACCAAAAAAATTTAAGTCTAACCAAGAAAAAAGAAGCAAAAACAGAAGAAACCTGTAATGAGGGAAATACCTTTTCACAGTACCGTACATGTTACGGTCTACTTAGAATACACATCATTACTACAGTACTCAACTACAAGACAAGTAGAGTATGAAGTCAGTGGTGTCAGCCGTTTGTGAGGAAGGGAAGGGGAAAAAAAACAGATGTCTACAAAATGTATAGGTGTAGCTGGAGCAGGACCAGCATGCTACGGCAGTAATTGCACTTTGGGCTTGCCAAAGCAGAATGCTGCTCATTGAGATGAATCTTGACGCCTTTGAAGGGAGCGCGAGGGTCTTTGAGAGCGGGTGGAAATGGATTTAACTAGCTGCCTGGACGTGGCGCGCACTCAAAGCAGGTGTTTCAGGATGGAAGGTTTTCGCTGAGTTCATTAAAGTAAGCAGCACCTGAGAAGGGTTGCTGCCACAGCAAGCCGACCACGAGGCTCGATAAACACAGCTTTTATCCATTAAAGGCACAATCAGTCGTGCTCCGCGTTAGGAGCTCGGGAGCAGGTGAATTTCACTGTATCGTCTGTTAGATGGAGTACTTTCCTCGTCTCCTTTTCCCCTCCATCAACACACTCTGTGCCTCTCTTCAGCTGAGGCCTTGTTCCTCTCTGTGGGAGTTGTTTAACTTATCCCTGTGGGCGGCTGTGTTGGGGCCTATACCAACCTTGTCTAGTCCCACAGTGCTTCGTCCGACCCACGGAGGCCAAGAAGCTGGCTGACGAGGCCAAGATGCGCTTCGCTCATGTGGAGGGAGACCACCTGACACTGCTCAACGTCTACCACGCCTTCAAACAAAGTCAGTCGACCTACGTTTACGTTTTAATCCATATTTAGTGTGCCGTTAACCTCTAATTTCCTTCATCTGTCACACAGACCACGATTCCACCCAGTGGTGCTACGATAACTTCGTCAACTACCGCTCGCTGATGTCAGCGGACAACGTACGGCAGCAGCTAGCGAGGATCATGGACCGCTTCAACCTGCCGAGACGGAGCAGCGATTTCAGCAGCAGAGACTATTACATCAACATCCGGCGGGCACTGGTCACTGGATTCTTTATGCAGGTCACTGATTACACTCTACCTGGAGCTCCTAACTCCAGCATGCATCATAAACAGGCTCAAAATAGATTTTTCTCCTCTTTATTGTTTGCTTTCTGTTATTTTTCACATTCGAGCTAATGCAATCACTATTAATCTGATTCACGCTGACGTTTTTCTTGGCAGAACATTCTTTTTACTCTCTGAAAATGTAAAAAAAACTGTCTTCAAAACACACACACACACACACACACACACACAGAGTGGTGTTTTAAACACATAGCGAGAAATCAGATTAATTTGTCTCTCGCTCAGGGATACAAATGGTAGTTTTATAAAAAGCCATTTTCAGGGCCACCTGAAACAAGCAACCTGACAAGTTGAATTATGGTGTTAATATTGAAATATTTGTCAACATTAACCTTTATCTCGGAGACAAATTTGCAGCTCGTGTTCAATCGTTTCACAGTGTTTGGTATCACGTCTTTGTTTGGAAAGTCCTTTATTGAGACTGATTGCCTTGTTTAATCACGACCGCCGCCGCAGCTTCGCCGAGCGTCTGCAGAGGAAAGAGAAGAAAATCACTCAGTGGCCACTTACACATCTGTCTCATCAGAATATTAATGGTTCTCAGATTCTTTAAATGAAACGATAATTTAATCAAGCGCCGACAGAAGGTGTGTTTGACTCGTTCTCTGTTGTGTTTTTTTGTTTGTTTTTCCTCATTTTCTGCTCACAGGTCGCTCACCTGGAGCGGACGGGTCATTACCTGACAGTGAAGGACAACCAAGTCGTCCAGCTGCACCCGTCCACCGTGCTGGACCACAAACCTGAGTGGGTGCTTTACAACGAGTTCGTGCTCACCACCAAGAATTACATCCGCACGTGCACAGACGTCAAGCCGGAGTGGTACGTTTTAGAGCTCATGGTGTTATCATCAGTGGGGTTCTGACCTTTAGTCCAGTTTAGTTGCACATGAAGCTCGAAGGAGAGAATTTGTTGAAAATGTGACATTTAGGATTTCAACTAATACCATAAAAATGTCTCTACTACAAGGTGATTTAACTCTTTAAGGTCCACACCGAGAAAAAAGCTGTGAAAAATGTTTTTCTTTACATTTTTATTCAGTTGAGGCAATAAGGATTATAGTATAAAGTAATAATAAAAATGCAATATAAATATGTCTAACTTTACCTAAAACATTCTATATTTTTCAGGTTTTTTAAGGATTTTTAAAAAACTTACAATCTGTGCATGGTTCATGTTGACCAGAAAGTTAAGTCTTTATAATGCAAATTAACATATTTGATTACTTGTGCTTTAAATTATGATTTTCATCCTTAGCCTGAAACTTTTTTTAAAGTAAAAATAAATAAACAAACAAAAAAAAAGAAGTTTAAAAAGTTATGAAATGGGAAAAAAGAATTTAAGAGATTAAGAACTTTTTTTTAAAGTACAAAGTAAAGAAAAACTTTGTTTTTAAAATGATTAAAATAAAGGAAAAAGTAGAAAAGTTCAAAAGATGAAGAAAAGTTATATTTAAAAAGTATAAATGTTTTTAAAAGTAAAATTTATAAAAAGAAAAAAAATGTTTGAAAGGTAAAGAAATGTTATAAAATGTCTAATAGTTTTAAAAAGTAAAATTTATTTTTAAAAATGTTCAAAAGGTAAAGAAACATAAAATGTTTTAATGTTTTAAAAAGTAAATTTTATAAATAGAATACATGGATTTTTTTAAAAGATAAAAAAAAGTAAAGACTACCAAATAAAAGACCTTTGAATGACGTCATTTAGTAAAAAACAAATACTACTTCTGATTGTTAAACTAATGGATAATTAGAGCAACAAGACCAAAGTGAACAATTGTTATTTTAAAACATTTTTTCTGCAAATATTTTATACATGATCATGCAAATGCTGTTTTCTAAATCTAAACATTTCATTACAGCTGTGTAATATTTACCAGTTAAACATTTTAATGGTGGGCTGAGGAGAAGAGGTATGCTGCAGCTAAATTACACAGTCATCTTTGACCACACACAATATCCAGTTAATGTCTATGATTTGGGGAAATTTATATTATTTTTTATTAGCTTAGAACTAGGGATGTAAGAAAATATCGATACTGCAATATATCGCGATATTTTCTGTCACGATATTATATTGATATTGTGATATCTGTATCACGATATTTGCTGTATTGAAATTTAAAGCAAATTATCCATTTTTATTTAAAAAATACAATAAAATAATGGAACCATTAATGATGACAGTAATTTTTGTAGTAAAATTAAAAGTGTGACCGCTAGTTGGTGGCTGTTTTCACAGTCTTTGTTCGTTAAGTTTTTAAAATGCTGCGACAGTTTTTCTACTCATAAATTATGTTTTAAAAATCATAACATATGGTCTTACTCATAGTATTGCATTATATCGCAATATATCGTATCGTCTGCCCTGTTTCGCGATACATATCGTATCGCCAGATTCTTGCCAGTACATACCCCTACTTAGAACCATAGAACCTTAGAACTTAGATGACGTGAGCTAGCATTAGCCTCACTCTCATAGGTTTATTACGATTCTGTAGCCGTATGTGTGGAAGTAGATTATTTATTAAATATTTGATTGAAGTTTTTGAGATTCTGATTGTTCTGAGATAACGGTAATCTACTTTGGTCTTGGCCCTGCTCAGACTAGCTGTTAGCTTCTGGTCAGAAATTATCTCTTTTTCCAAACTGAGGTTGTTCAGGGAGCCATCTACAGTAGGTAAGATGTTCCTCCTATGCCCTCCAGAGAACCCCACTTTAAAGGGTCTCTCCCTTTAAGATTCCAGCCACACTGGTGAAGGTTTAGGCGCACTAAATGCAATCAGCCTAACTGGAATGACTCTCCTGGCCTTGTTCCCGTTTCCCCTTGGCGACCTCGTACAATTATGTACCAAATTTGTTGTGCTTGCTCCAGTAGTCACCCCGTGAATATGGAAGAGCATCTTCCTCCCACAAGTAAACATCGAAGACAATTTTGTGACTGTTTACGTGCTTTTCTTTCCTAGGCTGGTGAAAATTGCCCCGCAGTACTACGAGATGAGTAACTTCCCCCAGTGTGAAGCAAAGAGACAGTTGGAGCGTATTATTACAAAACTCTCATCCAAGGAATACGCTCAGTACTAAGGTCTGCGTGTGCTGCAGCGACGTCCACGTCTCTGAACAAAGTGAAATCTCAACCTTTTTTTTTTTTTTTGTCTCAATGCATGAAATGCATTTTGTATGTTTTTGATGAGTTGTGCACTTGTTTTTCTTCACGTAAAGCACTACTAGGAATAAAAGGACTGTACATATCTGGTTATCAGCAGCTGTTTCTGTCTGACTTGATGTAAATTTGAACGTCCCCTTGTTTAACTGCTGCTGAAACCGTGTTAATCTCCAGAGATTTGCTTCTGATCAAATGTAATTTGTTCAGGATTTTGACACAGGCACTATGTAATAATCTCTTGTCACGGAGATGCTAAGATTGTCACAATTCCTGTCAACTGTTCAACTTAATAAAACATGACTTTGTAATAACAGTCTTTCCTTCTGTCAGCATTAAAATTAAAGCATCATCCTAACTTCTCACCCGTCCCTCATATAGGAGCAGAACATCCCGACCTGAGAAATCCAGCTCGCTCTCCTGGCTCTTCAGGGAGGTTAAATCTTCTTACTGGGATATTGATAGCTTGAGAAACAGTTTGAGTTTGGGGGGGGGGGGGGG
>SSNR01000145.1:11698-58602 GCA_006937965.1 Callopanchax toddi | reverse complement strand
GGGGGGGGGGGGGGGGGGGGATGTTAATTACAAATGTTTCAGAACAAGATCAGTGTGTGAAATCCCTGCTGTGCTGGATCCTGTTCTGGCTGTGCTGCTTTGTAGGAGTGTGTTTCTAATGTGGAAGCACAAGTTCTTCAGTGATCTCTGAGAAAAAAAGGAATAACCAGGATAAATGTGAGACCTGAGTGTTTAACATCTACAACTCAGACAGATTCTTTGTATGTGTAAAAGTATTTCATAAGAGTTTCAAGGACAATTATTTTTAATTTATACAAAGAGTCAATAATTGTGGTGTTGGTCCTTCCTCTTCAAGATCTCCCTGACAACTTCTGCCCCTAATCCTGACTGATGGTAGTCCATTCTTTCATAATAAAAGCATGACGTTTGTCAGACTTTGTGGGTTTTGTTTGTCCATCAAAGGAGGATTGACCACAAGTTCTCAATGGGATGAAAGTCTGACAATTTTCCTGGTCATGGATGCAAAGTGTTTGGTTTGTTGATCCATTTAGGAAAGGGAAAGGGGGAATTTGTGGCCACTTTGGTATATACCTCAGTACATCGTAGTGGAATTTGTTCTCTGCATTTGACCCAGTCCTGAGGGAGCAGAGGGCAGCCATTTTTGTGGTGGCACCACAGGGAATGCTCAAGGATACTTTGACACATTGCCAGGCCGGGGTTAGAACCCACACTCTCCCAACATGGGATGTGATCTCTCTTGTCACTGAGCCATAATCACCTCAAAACTTTGTTCCCTGTCCGGGAATTGAACCCGGGCCGCAGCGGTGAGAGCACTGAATCCTAACCACTAGACCACCAGGGACATATATTTACCCTCATGGCACGGTGTTCCATCATCCTGGGAAAAGCACTGTTCATCACCACTGTTCTTGAATTGTTGGGAGGAGTTCCTCTGGGAGGATGTTTAGGTACCATTCATTTAGTTTGAGGATAAACTGAGTGAGTCCACTTCCTTGGCTGAGAAGTAATCCTACACATGAATGGTCTCAGGACGCTTTACTGTTGGCAGAGGACAGGACTGATGATAGCACTCACCTTGTCTTCAGGCTATCCTTTTTCTGGGAAGGGGATTCATCAGGAAAAATGCCTTTCTCTTAATCCTCAGCAGTCCAATTCCTGGAGCTAGAGCAGAATATCAGTCTGTCCCTGATGTTTTTATTGGGGAGATGTGGCTTCTTTACTGCTCTTCTTGACACCAGGCCATCCTCCAAAAAGTCTTCTCCTCACTGCTGCCATTTCTCAGTAAGCTGCACAGGTGGAGCCCTGATCCTGCAGATGAATCCACTTTAGCAGATACACTTGAAGCTTGCTGGAATTTCATGGGTGGCCAAAGACTTTTTCCCAAAAAATTAACCTCCCTCCTCGAAGTTCTCGATACAATAAATAGTTGTTTTCCGTGCCCTTTTAGCAGCCTGTGATGCCCTTTTTGTCTAAACCAGTGGCTCCACGCAATTAACCAAGGTTAAAGGACAACATTCTGCAGATTAGCTCTAAACAAATTAAATGTCTGTAAGAAGTGTCTCTTTAAAAAGATGCTCATGTCCTAGATGACTGAGAAAACCAACGTATGCTGAAGGTTAGTCAAACTACCATCATAAAGCCTGAGGCAGCAAACCCCAGTGAAGGCCGGGTTTGTGTCATTCTCTAAATGTTTGGCCACAGCTGTGTATTATTGATTAGCCTAAAGATTTGTTGTGGATTATCTATGCAGGAAGGTGTCACTAACAAGTCACATGGGGACAAAAAAGTGTGTATTTTGGTTTATCTTAATGGAGCTTGATTGAATTGTAAGTCTGCTTTGAGTTATTTTTAAAAATGATGAGTAGTTAGCTTTGAGGCTGTTTTCTGGTCAACTATGAATCAACTCAAATAAATTGACAGTCCAATGAAATATGCTGCTTGTGCATTTTTTTTAAATAAAGTGTTCTTTAACTTTCACATGCAGCTTAAGCACCACGCTGTTGTCCTCTGCTCTGCATCAGAACTTGACATCAGTTAGGGAACATACCCAACACTGAACTAAGTATAGAGGCAAGATTGAACAAGTAAGCATTTTCACCATCTCCGTAGTGTCTGGATATAGGCAGGAGGAGATACCAGACCTGCTAAGGGACTTTTAAATTAAGCCTGCAGATTTTATAATATGCTACGTCAGGAAATAAACATGTGCGCCTCAATATTTTTGGACTGTTGGGAGACGGGTTTTTAAGTGGTTGGCTTTTTTTGCTTGTGAACACACGCAGGACCGCAAAACGGTGCCGGATGAGGCGAGTCTTCCTCCAAAATAAAGAATCCAATAGAAAAGCCATTAGGTCGAGTTTATCTGGAAATTATATGGGATTGATTCTGAGGTAAGGACAGGTTTTTTTACGCTCATTATTTACAATTGATTCTTGCTGCCATAATTACAAATCAAAATCATTACCTTGAAGTTCCTTAGTGTCTAATGTGGGTAAATGCTCCTACTTTCTGTGCGTAGTCTACATGAGTTCATGCATAGGTATGACAAATATAAGTGGATATTTTACATAACTGGAATGAGATTTGGATGATTTTTCAAAGCTATGATTGTGTGCTAAAGTTTAAACTACTACTTTCAAGGAGCCAGACAATATTTAAAGTGATCTTGATTATTTTAGAATTTCTTGAGATATTTTAAATATTTTCCTTGGACTTTGGCTGCTTTATACATTTTCTGCTCATTACTAGAATCTGACATGTGGCAGCATAATGTATATGGGCTAAAGCAGAAGTTAGGCATGACATGAGTTGCCTCAGGCATAAAAATAACTTAACAGTTGAACAGTATCTAAACATCATGCACCTAATAAACAGGAAAAACGTCCAGTAAATACTTGAATGAGTACCTATAGTAGTATACAGTATACAGTAGCTACCTAGCTAGTAACAACCCCGCTAGCTACTTAGCTTACCTAAACCAAGCAACATTACTTCAACAATGGACAGGTACTTTCTTTAAAAAGTGTCAAAAACAACTGGGAAAATATTTCTGAAGATCATTTTTTTATGATTACACAAGGTTTTGCTTTTTGGAAGCAAAATACCAAGAAAAAGGATGACCTTTTGCACAACAATGCAAGTTCTTTGAAAGTTTGTAAAGTGCTGATTGCTCTGCATCTTTGACCCTGGCAGCTGTTTTCCCATCCACACTTTCAGCCCTGGCTGTAGACAGGCGACATTTTTCGTGGCTTTTTGACAGCAACTCACCGAAAGTAGCCAACACAAACAAAAAGCCGGCAGGTATTGTTCAGCGTCATTCCGAACAGCGTGAATCACCGGCTCACTACAGCTCAATCTCCTACCACCCACAGAGTCCTGGATGGCGCCTCATCACCATTTGAGACTGTGGGGTAGAGAAGTTTATTGCAGAACACCTCAGCGTTTCAGGAAATGCACCCACCCACCCAAGTCCTCCTCCCATCCCACGCTGGTCCCCCCCACCCCCCACCCCCTCTTCAACAGCACCGAGACAGGTGTCTTATCTCCATCGAGCAGCACAAGCACAGCCAATCTTCCAGGAAAGATGGTGACTGGAATGTGACAAATCCATCTGTCCTGGTTTGAATTTGTATGCTAATTTGAAGTAATAGCCCCTTTGGTGACAGTGCAAGGGAACAATTCAATCATGCCATCTATGACAGTTGCGTCTCGGCCTTCTCTGTGATATGGGAGTATATGCACGTACCGCTGGGTTAGGCTTGATAGATTGCTTATGTAGGTGGGATGTGGCATGTAGACTGCATGTTTAAAATGGGCTGCCAGTTTGAAATGAATCAAGCGACCGCAGCTGAAGACACCTGTGCGGGAATGTGCAGCCGCTGCCAGTTTGGGGAAAGACGAGGAAACGGTGTTTGATTTGAACCTCCGTATTGGTCCTAAACTCTCTCTCCTGATATGAGTGCAAATGGTGTCCAAATCAAAAAAAGATCACACTAAAAACAATCGCTACACTGTCGCGCTGAATTATCCCCGGCTCTTGATTTGATTCAGTGAGAAGCTTTTGGGCGGGAGAAGAAGAAACAAGGAGGACAGAAGATCTAGGCAAAAGTAAGAGTATAGCACTCTATAATCTTTAAATGAATCTACAGCAAAGGGAAGATTATGTTTGATGGTGACAGATAAAGCCAAACAGCAAACCGCTAGAACCATTACTTTTCTTTCCCCTCACAAGATCCCCTTTTTTCTCTAAAGCCGCTAAGTTGCTTTATCATATTTCCCCCCCCTTATAATACATTTCATTATATTATGACACATAATAATCACCACAGCTGTCACTGAAAGATTCAAATCTCCCTAAACCCCTTTATTTTGTGCCTTTCAAATGCAGGGAAATGTATTTTATCACAATTTACACATCTGACACTGAGAAGAGAGAGAGAAAACGATGAAATGTGTTCACTTGGTCACAATGAAAAACATTCCCTGTCTTTCCTTCTTTACACTCAACGCTCCGGGGAATTCTCCTCCATCTCTGCGGGGAAAGGAGAATATACAGCACCGTGCCGATTGACCGCACATCAAACGGGTGCAGATCATGCACGGCAAACGCTTTTGATCAAACACGAAGGGCAGCGAGGAAGACTGATGCTCAGAGAAGGCCCCCGTCTAACTTCACGGCTCTCGCATCAAGATAAATAGTGCGGTAAAAGACAGCTTTCCAAATGAGGCCTGTTAGCAGCACTTGTGTTGAACGGTTTGTAGAAAATCAAAGGTTCTCTGTGCTCAGCACTGCTGCGTGGAGATAAATAATTCTAGATGTGTTTGGTTTAGTTCCTACTAAAGGCTGTCTTGTTTTCAACACTCTCTACTTTGGTTTTTAGAAATTAAGTCAAAATGTTGCAAAAAATGTTTCTGTTCTGTTTCTATCAAATCAACAACGTGGAAAGGTTTTATGATCTGGTAAAGTGGAAGCAGGAGTTAGAGGTATGGAAAGCCAAAAGGGTCAACATGGATTTATATTGTGTTGACTAATAAAAACTGTGAAATGCAGCACCAGATATTTTATAAATGCCATCATTTTGCATGTTTCTCTTTCCTGTTGGACAGTTCAGAACCGTGACTTCCTACCAAATACAGCCCTACCAATTACAGATATAAACATTTAAAAAATTCTTGTCTGACCAAGAATCAACACGATAAGAATAATGTGACTCAACAAGAGTCAAAAATATTTGAAGTACCGTATTGATCCGAATATAAGACGAGGTTTTTTCATTGAAGAAAATGTGAAAAAGGGGGGGTCGTCTTATAATCACGGCCTAGTTTTGTGGAGTCATTACACAACCAAACCAGCAGAGGGCACAGACTTCTGGTCAAAGCGGCAGCAACAGACGGTGACTGGTCCCGGTTCCGGACCAGCTCAAAATTACAGGCCCACTTGGGATTAAAATACTTGATGACCAGTCCAGCCAGGTCTACTCCCAGAACCTAGGAAGGAGCTTCAGCATGGGAAGCTCAGCTCGGACTATTGTCAGGTCAGGACTCGCGTCACACATGTCTCCTCTCTCCTCGTCGCTATTTTCTATACCTGACTCTCACGTAGCCAAGAGCAGAAGCTGTCGCCTGTCTGTTTACTATGGGCACTTCACACACACACACACACACACACACACACACACACACACACACACACACACACACACACACACACACACACACACACACACACACACACACACACACACACACACACACAGAGAGAGAGAGAGAGGGAGAGGGAGGAAGGGAAACTGAGAGAGCGCGCTAAGATAGAGAGAGAAAGATTTAACTTGACTTTTTTCTCATTTTTTCCAATTGACTGAAATCTGTTGCCACGACGGAGAACTTTAACCCCTGATTAATCGGTAAATATTAAAGCAGTCTGTGATTACAGTATTATTTAAATGACTCAAAATTTCAATAAAAATAGTTTCTTTAAAAAGTGAATTTAGTCTTTTTTCTGAAGACCAGTCTTAATCGGGGTCGTCCTGGATGTCTAATAACATCACTGTCAGGCAAAAACCTCATAGCTCCAAACATGTTCATTTTCAGGAAAATTTTAAAAAGTTTCTTTTACCAAGAACAAACCCTGGATCATTACAAGTCTACAATCTCGTCTTGACACTTTGCTTTTAAAAGTTGTCTAAAAAAACCAATGATAGATGTAAAAAAGACCTATGGAGCTGATTTATGTTAAAACAGGAAAATCATGAAAAATGTGGATACAAAGACAGCCACGATGAGATGTTTGGATGCAGCATCAAGTTTAACAGTCTTAACACTTTCAGTAAAAATAAAAAGTTTTCTTTTATTGTATCATTGAGGATTCTCCTGGGGGTGAACTTTTTTGTTCAGCATCTTGCTCAAGGAGACTTTGGCACGTGTCCTTCCAGGATCAGGGATCAAACCTCTAACATCTGATCAGAGCGACTGTCCTCCTGTCTTGAGCCACTGGCCCCAGTCAAACCAAATAAGTCCAGTTGCCTTTATTTAAAACCCTTTTTTGGATTATCATGACCTGGATGACTGAGAACCTTCACCAGCAAACATAAATTGGTCTGATTCATCGATCTACCTTCAGTTTCCACTCATTATACGACTCCGTCAGCACTCATCTCTAAGAACCGTGATCGTACCCCCAAAAATTTCAACTTTAACCATTTTTAATATATTTTTGGCCACAGTTTCATTTAACAGTATCAATAACCATCTCATTTTCCTCCAGTTGACTATTAATTCCTTAAAAAAATAATAAAACCCATATATTGACACACAGATGATCTAAACCTAGATGTAAAAGTTTTTATTTGACATTTTGTCTGTCACATTAAACTGAAGCTGTCACTTTCTAATGTCTGTCAGGCAGTTGCGTCATTTCATTTTTATATGTAGTTTTTATAAACCAAATGATGAAAGAAAATGAGATAAGTGAGGTTCTATTTGTGTGTTCTAAATGGTGACAGACAGAGAAAGTGTTGGTTCTAAGTGAGGGGGGCTGATGTCATTCAGCTGTCCTGAGAATACTCAGTGTTTGTAGCACAGCAGCCTTTGAATAATTCACTGATGTCTCTTCAACCCTTTTTAGAAGTTTTTTTTCTTTTCAGTAGTTAGACTTTTATTTTGGCGTGCTTGTTGATGGTTATTGTGACACGTCTTGGAAAGAAGATTTATTTGACGCTGTCTGATTTTTTATGACTAACTTGCAGCCTCAAAGCAATTGGTGCGGTGATAATGTTATAAAATGTGTCCTGAAAGTTATTCCCAAAACAACGCTGAGTTAAATAAAACAGGAAAAACCACCACTTAAATACATATATACTTTTTGTTTTTTTAGCCTGTTGCCTGTTTGTGCATAGCAGTGGCTGATTGGTCATTTTGGAAGATTCAAAGATAAACAACTAAAACAAAAAACAGTCTAAATGTTTAAATACTTTTCTTCCAAGCAGTCAGACTTTCTTGTAATTTAAAAAAAGTGAACTTAATAGTTATTCATGCATTTCATTAGCAGTTTAAAGGTTTTCTTTGGACTTTAGCTGGTTTTTCTGTCCATATTCTGTCAAGTTTTTGTGCACGAATAATGTAAAGTTAATAGTCAGGCCCACAATAAAACTATACTGTAAATTAGCAGTACAAGAACTAGAACATTCCAAAAAAAGATCTGAATCATCTCAAACTCCAGTCCTTGAGGACAGCTATCCTGCATGTTTTAGATGTTTCCCTGCTTCAACACACCTGATAATAAATCAATGGACCTCCAGGTTTTGGCACAGCTAAAACGTCTGCGTTGGAGCAGAGAAACAACAACAACTTGCAGATTAGTGACCCAGGACCAGTTTAACTTCCTTAATTCAGCTTATTATTCATCAAAATACACTGTTGGTACAAAAATACTATTTTCTGTTTGAAGTATTTACAAGTCAGAGTTAGGTGGACTTACAAAAACCAACCAAACAAAAAAAAGATCAAACAAAATGAGTGAAAAAATGACCAGAGTTCAAAGAAAAACTTTGAAGAACCTTTAGAACTTTTGATTGCGACCACTTTGAAATTTTACAAGAGCACTTGGCTATTTGGAGAGAAAAAAAATCTATTTTAAAAAAGAGTGATGACTTAAGACTTTTGCACATTAAAGTGGAAATGAGAGCCAGTGAGTTCAGCTTCATTGACAGTTTCATGGATTTATCAATAAGCACATTTAGACAGCTGATATCTCAGAACCATCGTCTGGACTACAGGTTGTGACCAGTGCAAACCTTAGAGGTAGGTAATGAGTCAATAGTCAACATATTGAATAAAAACAATATTGCCAACATCAAATGAAGTTTTGGTGATTAATGTAGTTTGAACATAATAAAGGTTGGTTTGTGCAAAGTGAATATTGTTGTAAAATTACTTGCTCAGTTAAATTTAACTTATTACATTTTTTTTACAGTTTAAATATAACTATTACACACATGTGATCACTGACTGTGTATACAAATTGTACAAATATACATATAGAACAATGTTCAGGAATAAAGGGATTTGTTTTAACCATTTTAAGTGTTTCTGTGTAGTTTCTGAGCTAATGAGTACAGCCAAAACCACAGTATTGCTGCCATCTTAAAAATGTGTCCTAAATTTCCTAGCAGCTCATTTGACATTGTTTTATTAGTCAGTTTCACATTAACAAGGGTAAATAACACCAGCTGCTAAATGCAGAACTTCTGGTGGATCTGGAGAGCAAATCTGGACAGGAATTTGTTAATATGTTGGCCAAAATGGCAGTGCGATGCAATGTTATGTTCACAAGAATCTCTGAGACATTTAGGAGGCTGGAACTGTTTTTAAGACAGCAGCAATCTGCTCTCGGCTTCTTACAGTACATAGTAGATACATTTTTAAAAAGTCTACACGCTTATTTTTCCAGCACAAGATTAACTTAATGAAAATGATTTGCTTTCTCCAAAGTGTATTGCTGCCATCTTAAAACTGTTACAGTGTCCTAAATTTCAAAGCAGCTTTTTTTGACATTATCAGTTTCATATTACAGTTATTTACAAGGGTAAATATCACCAGCTGCTAAATGTAGTGCTTCTGGTGAATCTGGAGATCAAATCTGACAGGAATTTATTAATATGTTGGCCAAAAAATTGTTGTGATGAAATGTAAGGTTCACAAGAACCGCTGAGATATTTAGGAGGCTGGAGCTGTTTTAAGACAGCAGCAATTTGCTCTTGGCTTTTCCAAGTAGATAAAGAAAAGTCTACATGCTTATTTATCAACACAAGGTTAACTTAATGAAAATGCGTTGCCGTCTACATCCAAAGTGTATTGCTGCCATCTTAAAACAGTTCCAGTACATATCACCAGCTGC
This sequence comes from Callopanchax toddi, assembly GCA_006937965.1. Taxonomy (NCBI): domain Eukaryota; kingdom Metazoa; phylum Chordata; class Actinopteri; order Cyprinodontiformes; family Nothobranchiidae; genus Callopanchax; species Callopanchax toddi. The sequence goes on along the minus strand of SSNR01000145.1, from coordinate 49,226 downwards.
TAAATGTAGAACTTCTAGTCATCCAGACATTTCATCAGTGGATAAGATGTTATTACTGGATTGATACAAATGGGAGTTTGGGGCATTTATGCTAAGGTGCATTAGGGCAAATGAGAAGGAAATACATGAAGGAGGAAACTTTAAGATTACAATCAAATTGTCAAGAACATTTTTTAATTCGGTATTAAGTTTCCAGAATTAAATCAAAACGTTTTTAATAGAATACAATCAAAATGTGAAGAAAATTTTGAAATGCTAAGGGTGAAATATTATTTCCAGAATGAAGTGTATAATGTTTAACTTTTTTTTTTAAAGAAAATAATTTGACTGGTGTTTTGTGGCACATGTTTGGGGCTCTTATTGTGAAGGATTAACAGCATTATACAGCTTCAGTTTCAGTGAGAAAGATATTTTTTTCATGCTACTCTTGTTTGTATTTCATAAATTTTTATAGACATTTTGTCACCATTCTGGAAATATTTTGACTTTATTCTGGAAGTCATTTAAATTTTTTTTATTCTGGAAACAGTGTTTTGATTTTATTTAGGAAATCATTTATTTCATTTCATTCTGGAAACAGTATTTTAACTTGATTTTGGAATTACTATTTCAATGTTATTCTAGAAAAAAGATACTTTATTCTAGAAATATCTTGAAATCATTCTAAAATAGTAATTTAATTTTATTCTAGAAATAGTATTTCAACGTTATTCTAAAAAATAATATTTTGAATTTATTCTGAAATGTGTGTTGACAGAAATAAAATAAAAATTCAATAACTGAAGTGCTAAACTTTGACTTGGTAAAATGAGATGACACCTCTGTCAAGGACAAAAGTCCAGAGGAGGACAGCACTGAGACCCGTAGTGCGCGTGTCCTCCCGGTGACCCTGAGCAGACACCTGAAGGCGGTGGACCCTCCTCACCCGAACGCGGTGTGTTTTTTGGGGAGCGGACGGTCACGTGACCGGGTGAAGCAGCAGCAGCCTGCATTCCTCCGCTCGGCTCTTCCTGCCGCTGTTCGCCTGAAAGCCTCCACGGAGCCGGACGGAGCGGGACGGAGTCGAGGGACAGTCGACGAGGGAAGACTTACAGACCGAAACATCTCAGTCTCCAGCATCACAAGTCCTCCTCCTCCAGCAGCAGCAGCAGACAGCGCTGTCTCACCATGGACGGTTATGGCAGGACCGAAGATGAGCTGTTCTCCTCCTGCCTCCTGAACCTCACCTGGGAGACTTGCTACGAGCAGGTAGGGCGAGACTCCCTCTGCCTCTACCGGCTTCAACCGGACTAAAACACCGCCTGTTCCCACCGAGCTGAGTTTAAAGGGCGACATTAAGTTCCGAGTGAGGAAACAACTTCTCTAACTTGATATTCAGTGATGAGTTGTGTATTTATTCCCCCTGTAGAGGTTGTCTCACAGCTCTCAGAGACTGGGTTCATTAGAGGTAAATAAAGCCTGGTGTTTTTATTTCAGAGGTCACGTCTGCTTTTCACAAGGACATCAAGTCACCAGCATCTTTTAAAGTGGGGTTGTTTATTATTTCATCAGACTCCTTGAAGGTCTTTTAAAGTTTTTTTTGACTTTGGTTGCTTTTTCACTCATCATCAGTCCAGATCAATATCAGAAGAATGCATAAACCTGTAAATCTATTAAACCTTTATTTAAAAAAAAACATCCCATAGATGACTGATTAAATAATATCATAGCGCCAACAAGTTGATCCCCAAAGAGCTACGAACAGACACTTAGCACGTAGTAGATGATCAGCAGAAGGATGCATCCTGGGTTTTCTAGAAATAAGTAAAAATATACATTTTGAAAAAGTTCTGAATCATCTAACCTTGTGTTTTCCTCAGAAAGGCTCCCCAGCCACTAGGTCAAGGACTGGTATTGGTTCTGGTTCATGGATCAGAAAGTATAAAAACATTTTTATACACATATTGTTTTTACGTTGATTTGCACTGTATTTTTTTTAATAGATAAGTTGTACATTTAATTAATCTCCTGGCGGTACTGCAGCATATTACAATTAGAAACATATTTAATAAAAAATGTACCCCAATAATAATAAACTTTTAACAAACACATAAGAACATGGTTAATATACTGTATATATATATCTATATATTACAAAGTGACAATAATAGAAATAAAGAGCATAATGATTACATGAATTATTATATCTGTAGGTATTACGGTAAATGTTGTTATGTTTTATGTGTGATCACCCCATTACTGGTCTAGGGAAACATAGCCTTCTATAAAACCAGTGTGTGACCCTTAAAAGATTGGGCAGCACCGATTTAGGAGGTCCTTCCAAATCATCTGGTTCAACAGCTCTACGAACAACATTTCCCAAACTGTCTCCAAACCTTTATGAGTCACATGACCTCACTCTCATCCTCTTGGTATTCTGAAGATATTTAAAGATTTTGCCAGACGAATTTCCACTCTAAATAGTCAGAGAATCATAGTGGGCGTCTGGAACCAGTCTCAGTTTAGCTCTCTTGAGTCAGCGAGTGGGAGAATGCGAGACCGCACCGCAAACAGATTAAAGATGTAAAGGAGACACTTTTTAATAAACTATGGCAGAAATGTTACAAATGTAGGAAATAGTAACCCAGCCAGAAACAGAAAAATTCCCAATGATTTAGATATGTTGCGTATTTTCTTGATATTTGGTCTAACTAGTGTCCAGGTGAGGTCCTGGGGTGGAATATTCTAAGATCTAAAACGTAGAGATGACTTCACCTTTGCAGGTGTGGCGCTTAGTTGGTAAAATTATTTATATCATCAGCAAAGAAAATGTGTAAATAATAATAAAAATGTCTGTTACTCACCGCCATTTGACTCTATGGAACTTGACTTTAATTGTCATGTTTATCAGTCTCAAATAAACGTATTTGATAATGAGTTGTTTTTAGTTTTCTTTTGATTTCAGTCTTTTGTATCGTGCTGTTTTGTCAGATATTTGACTGATCTTGTTTTTTTTAGTTTGTTTATGTCATGCACTTTGATGCCATTCTTCATAAAATAAGTTAAAAAGCATCCAAAGTCCAAAATTTTAAAAAGACCTTCAGGAAATCTAAAGAACAACTGATCAAATAACTTAAGATAGGAAAATCTGGCAGCGTGGAAGGAAAACGTAGAAGTTAGTTTTTCTGATTCTGATCGGTTTGATGGAGATGGTGGCCTACCGTCACAGAGGAGAGCAGCGCTGGTGTCTGTTTGGAGGCAATTACCCAATTCCTCAGTTCTGCCTTTAAAACCACACTTATTGTGCCGTATGAAATCCCTCTTAATTCTCACATTCTGATTTGTGAGAGGAGCGTGCGCGCGGCTGAAGTCATCTGCCACAAGAATACCAATGGAATCATTCTCTGAATGCTAAGAGGGCTTCCAGCTATTTAGCAATTTATGCTCCATGATTGATGCCAAAATATTTCTACAGTGATTTTTATGGTAATTTACTTGAATGCCGCCACGAGAGCTCAGGATATACATACAGGATATTTATTTCTGTGTTATCAGAATCGAGGGTGCAAAACAGCGGAGGAGGACACTTAAACAATCAATCTCCTGTGGTTTAGTGGGCTACCATTTGAATTACAAGTAATCACAAATTAAAGAGGATTAGGCTCTTAAAGCCTGAGCTCCTGATTTGCTGCACTAAGAGTCATAATGTAACAGTTATTTAGACGCAGCCAAAACAAAAGTCACACCAAACGCAAGTCAGAACCGCTAAGTCACTGGGAATGGCATTTTTTAAAATGTGCGACGATTAAGCCTCGGCAATTTCAGCGGCACAATGGAGTCGAGAGCCGCATGTTTACAAATTAAAGGCACTTAAATCTCTGCAGATTTTTGGGGAGTTGTGCACAGGAGGTTAAAAGATGATGACTCTACTTGATTGACGCTAAATGTGACAATCAAGTGAACGTTGTTCGGCTGATGGTTTGTGTATTTTTATTGAAAATGGTACACCACTGCCAAAACGTAATGGGCTGTCAGATTAAAATGACACTCCGTAAAGTCAACAAAGACATTTTCTTCTCTGTTAGAATAATGATCAGGACTGGAATGCTTTCCTCAGTTTAATGAAAAATGTATTGAAAGAACTAGAAAATCTGTTTTTGATTCAGGTTCAGTTTGTGGTGCTTGTTCTGGTGCTGGGGAGTGAGGGGGCGGGGCTACAGGGACTCCTGCTGCTCATAGTTGTCTGATCTGCTTAGTGTAAGCACATTCAAAACTCCTTTATTTATAGGTGGTTGAATCATAAAATAAGAATAAAAGTAAAGAAGACAACACTTGGTGTTAACAGGCTGCATCTGAACTCATCTTCTGATGGGCCAGACCAGGAGGAGGAGTCATGTTCTCTCCAATATGCAAATAAAGTGCAACAGGGCCCACACACAATGCTAACACAGTCAACACATTGAAACAGAAAACCACAAACTTAGACAAAAAAAAAAAAAAACACACAAAAAATCCCTAAAATAATCAGAGTGGATGTTTTATCAAAATCAAGAGTCATGAATGCTTCTATCATGAACCTAACCCAAACCAATCACCTGACACACCATCGTGTTTCAGCGTCAGTTACTGTTTCTTTAACAATACATGCACTTTTAATACATATTATTAAAAACCTGTTGTTTTACTTTTATTTTATTATATTTTTCTATGCCAATATTTTAATTTTAGTATCAAAACTATCACTCCTACAGCCAGCTCACAGGAACTTGCTCCTTATTTATTTATTTGGGGGGAAAAAACAGAGAAAAAAAAATTGCATTACATATGGACGATAGGCAGTCTCACTTTATAAATTCTTGTACCAGTATTTGTTCCAGGAAATCTTAAATCAGTCAATTTGTATGTTAAAAATTTTGGTTAATAAAATCCCCAAAAGTTTGATTAAAAAAATGCCTCATGCCTTGCTGACAATATTTAAATTTTTAAAAAGTTACAACCATCACGGTCTGCTTCAGAAATTCATCCTGGTTTTAATAAAAACCCTAAAGTTCTGGAAGCAGGTCATCTCTTCCTCCAGCATGCTGTTGGCCACGCTGATCTTCTCATGGTGTTCTTGTGGTGGCTTGGGTGTGTGTGTGTGTGTGTGTGTGTAAATAAATAAATAAATAAATGAATGAGGAAAATGTTGACACAGCCTGTCCTTGTGGCCAGATTATCCACTCATGCTTGAGCTCTGGGTAGAGGCCGTACATTATTCACCCTAAGACAGAAAGGATGAGGAAAAACTCTGGGAAAGCTGGGTCTTGCCTCGAGAGTGTGTGCATGTGTGTGTGTGTTTTGGATTTTGAAAAGCGCAGGCGAGGGGATAGCTGCAATGTGAAGGGATTTAAGAGTACGCTGTCTTAATTATCAGAGAACCTCGGTGCCTTTCGCCTCCACTCCGCCTCACTCTCACGCTCCACTCCTCCGTCAGGTTTCTCAAGAGCTGCTGTCCATGGTGCTGAAAGTTTCATCACACTTTTTATGCATTTCTTCCAGCCTCCAATCCAGACTTCACAGCTCTCTTCAAAGACGACGCATTCACTTTGTCTAGACTAAATGCAGGCCAGCACTTGGCAGTCCGGCTCCAAATGGGGGAAGTTTTATCATTCAAGACATTTCAGACAAAAAGGCTGCAGGTTGCACTGCGTGCACGCAGAAGCAGCGAGAACTAATATGTGTTTTCATGTGTCTGTTGCTGCTGCTGCCTACAGCAAAGCTCGAGTTACATTACTGCTCACTCAGTGGCTTGGCCAAATGAAAGCTCCTTTGTGTGCGCTCTTATGTGCAATATTTGATCCATCTGAGTCACTTGTTTTTCTGTGTAATGAGTCAACAGCCTGAACGACTTGAGAGGAAGCTCATTTTACAGCCAGAGAGTAAGAAGCATTTTAAAGGGAATTGAAAGCAGCATTTAATGATCACAGACTCAGATGTTTAGTTCTTATCTTTGTCCTGCTTCATTATAATTAGCTTCATGTTTGTTGGCAGGAGAAACATATTCAGATGTTTCTAAGGGTTTTGTTTTCTCCGCTGCTCATGATTTCTTAGAAGAGATGCTCCGATTGCAGTTTTCTAGACCGAGTTGAAATTCAGATTTTATTTTGAAGCTCAGATCTAAGTTGACTGACTTCCAGGGAAAAACAAACAAACTAGTTTTCATCCTTATTTCAGGTTGAATTGAAAATTTGAATCAAAATATAGAAATGCATTAATCAGCTGTTGATTAGAATCGGCCAGTGATGTGTCAATCTGCAACGGAAAACATCTGACTTTCTTCTTCGGTCAGTGAATGCACCACTGCCAAGCATAAAAAAAGGTATTTTCTCCAATCTATTAAACGCTAATTCATGCTAGCAATTAGGGATGCACGTTTTCCAAATTTTGTTTAACCGGCTATTGAAGCTCTTAAGGGTTAATAACCGGTTAACTGTGAATTTACGCCACCGTCGGTAACCACCCCGCGGGTGTGTGCGTCCGCGACACACACGCACCTTTGCTTAGCCCCGCAACTAACACAAACGCCGCGTTTTCCATTCTTTAATATCTTTAATATCATTTGGATTCCCAACAAAGTAACACACTCGTTTCAAAATTAGCAAACGAGTGACGTGAGTGGAACAAGACACAGAAGCTGTCCGGTGTCAAGCTGCTGCTCAGCGGGATGAACAGCGCTTCCTGCGTGATTATAAGCTCATTCTGGAGGACACACGTTTTTAAACACATGGGTTTCCTTACAGCGAACTAAATAATTACACTGACGTTTCGTTTTACTAAACAATTTACTCTTAATAGTACCATATTCATTTTAAAACCATAAATGATGCGTGAAAATCTTTTACCTTATGCCACGAATGTGAACAGCAGCATTACTTTGAGTTGAAGAAAAAAACTGACTTTAGAATTAGTCCACCATGAATACAAGAATAAAATGCTCCACGCCGTGTTCTTTTAGAAACTTTATAAGACGAGCTCTCTGACCGCTCCGTCTGTGGTTTCTGAGTAGAGCGGCCCTCTGGTGGCACAAACATGTATTACACCCAAATGAAATACATAAATTTCAGTTAACCGGACATGAATATTATACTCGGTGACGTCCTTAACAGCAGTTAACCGGTTACCTGGTTACCCGGTTAACTATGTACATCCCTACTAGCAATAACAGAACTTCCATGTGGAGGTTTTCTGCTTCCAGAAATCACATTTTCAGGTAAACCAGAGTTTTTTTGTGTTCAAGATTTTCTGTTGAGTCTTTACGATAAACTGGAAACAGAAAAAGCTTTCCAGAATAAGAACAGATCTAAGATAAACTGAATAAATAATTAGAAATCAAAACAATAGTTATTTTAACTGAGTTAACTGAGATAATATAGTGCAATAATGCTCATATGTAGCCTCCAGGTCTCATGAGGTTTAAACCCTTTACAGTCAGAGTCCTGGGCAAATCATACAAAAGTAAAACAAAACACTCTTCTAACTTGTTAAGGTGATTAAAAAAATTAAACTCTACGAGCTTATAAAAACACAGTGGAGTTAAAGCTGGGGGCACCATGTTTTGTCCTGCAGACTATAATCAACTTGTTACAGATTTACTGAATTAAAAAAACATCAACACAGCAGGAAGACCCAGTAATGCTAAAAGATTCAGATCATATTTGCTTTTGCACATTTTACCACAAATCACTATCATAATATTGTTAACCATGATAAATCTCTTCACAAATATCACAACACAAACTTTCTGCATCGTTTCGTCTCTAGACTGATGGGGCTCCTGTCGTCTGCTGGTCACTATGCACTCCACCATTAAGCGTTTTTGAAAGGTTTCCCTGACTCTTTACTACACGATCCTTGTTCTAATGAGCATTTTAGAAATCATTTCCATTTCATTCTGCATCACATGATCATTTACTGTATTAAAATCACAAATCACTCTAACTGACTGTCCCATGCGAGGTCATAACTTTTGATTCACAGTCAGCGGTGGTTGGATGAAATACACCTCAGCTTTAAAACAACCAAAAAAACAAGGTCAGCAGAAGCTTTAATACTTTATGCGAGTTGAATTAACCTCTGGTAGTTAAGGCTTACGTCAATAAGTGCATTCAGGTGCGACTTTGGCTGACTGAGGCCGACTTTATAGTAAACAAGAACCGAGTGGGGGGTGTGAAAAGACTGCAGTCAGGTCGGCCGTAGTTTACCGGTGTGAGCTGATCCCACAGGAGCACCGGCTAGAGGAACACTCGCTTTTATTTCTTTTTTGAGAATAACATCAAATCACAGTGGCAGGAGGGTGAATGTGAAGTCACGCTTCTGTTTCACTACCAGCAGATTAACTTGTGAACTGAACAGTGCTAGAAATGAAAAGTTTATCGTTACTGCTCCTATGTGTAAACACTGAGCTTCCAGAATAAGAAATTAGACACATTGTACCTACTTTATTAGAAATATTTGTATGGATGTGTCGCTTAATGCTTCAGTGAAACCTGTATGAATTTTCTTTTTTTTTTTTTTAAAGGAATTTGTACAAAACATTATCATGCTGCTTAAAAAGAGGTGTAGCAAATTATTTAACTACAAAATGTAACCTTTTTCCTTTTATGAGGCCTAAAATTGAGCACTTCCAAGATTTTATTTTCAGAAGTAATGATGAAAAAGTTGGCCTAAAGGTGGCATGCTGAGACATTGAGCAATCACAATTTTTATTACAGTAGTCTCACTCATTGTAGTGGCCAGTATTTTAACTAATTTAAATCTAAACAAACCTAACAAAAGTCAGCTAAATAATTAGACCCCCCCCCCAAAAAAAAACCTTGAATCAAGATGAGAATATATTGATAGAAATATTTGTTCAAGTAGGACTTCTTTACTGTAAAAATCACTCTTAGTAAATCACTCCTGCCTCATTTTTCCTTTAACCTATCTGTTTAGTTAATTATTATAATTAGTTGTTTTACTACATTTCATGTTTTAGAATAAACGTTTAACTGAATGTACTTTCTATATGGTGACGAGGGACATGGTGAGCTACCGAAGCTTTGACTCCCTCTTGTGGTGACTTAATGGTATTGCGACTTAACTCAATAGTAACTTTCACAAGTAGCAGTAGCATAGAATGTCATATTTTTACATAACCAGAGATGCTAAAAAACATTAACTATAGCACTGTTATAAATTAAGAAAAATAAAAACAAATAAATCAAATTCCCACTTGTTGTACGAGCTAGAGTTAGCATTGCTGCACAGCTAACAGCTACAGAAAGTTAGAAGAGCAACCGTTTAAAACTCATGAGTTATAGTGGTTGTTGGTTTGTTCCCAGCTCCTGCAGAGAAATAATCTCCCCAATGGGACAATAAAGAATTAATTATTAATATGATTATATTATAATAGGGTAATTTAGCCATTCTTAGTTATGGAGGACTGATATCCAGCATGTTTTAGGTTCCTTGCTCCAACACACCTGATTCAATGTTAGAATTACCTGTTATGCATGTCATCAAGCTCTGCAGAAAGCCTTTAATCACCCACTGAATAAAATCAGAAGAAACCTCTAATGTACTGGATACCCGCCCTCCAGGACCAGGATTGGGCACCACTGCCTTAAAACTTTAGCGTAGAGCTTGAACACATGTAATTGTTGTTGATTTGAGTACATTACCGCCAAAATCCTGTTAACTTCCAATAATTCACCTACTGATTCTGTAATTTCAGTTCACAATCACCTCTGCATATTTAAAAGTATATCACACCCCCCCCCCCCAAAGGACTACATCTAATATCCGAGTTGGCACGTCTCTTTTTTTTCTTTCTTTCTGTTTTTTAATCAACAAGTGTGGTTATGCTGAACATCTTGCTTTTGACAGCGAGCCACAGATGCGGCGCCTGTCAGCGGTGTAATGAGAAGCGCGTTGTTCCTTTGCAGCAGCATATTGCTGAGATATGGATGGAGAATTATCTAATCAAGACTTTGTGGAAACGCCGTCACTTAGTCACTGCTGACCTGCTCGCCGTCTGCCGGGGTTTTTACTGATCCTACACGTTATAAACTGATCACATAGGGTTACTTTGTGTTACTAAGTTAATAAAGGGGTGGTTTAAACATTTGCACAATCAAAACCATAGCAAGCAGTTTGTTTTTCTTGCTAATTTATTACAGTTTTAACAAAGTGGTGAGCTAAACACACTAAAGCTAATTTAATAGACTTTTTACAGCATAAATCTACCTTCAGCTTCCTTAATTTCTACTCCAAAGGGAGACGTGAACCACCAGAGGGAGCAGCAAGCTTTGATTCCTCAAGGGACGGTGAAATCTCTCATGCAGAATATCAAAAGAAAACAAAAAAGGACATATTTATTATATTTGACAAGTACTTGAAAATTCCAGGTTTGATCCTCGCTAGTTTAATTTGTAGTCTCGGCGAGATGCTTGTTTCCCTGCTAAATTAAAGCAATCACAATAAGAGTTTCCAGAGATTCTAATCTTGTTTTCTGTGCTGTCTGAGTCCATGTCTGAGCAGGGGGAGCGCAGGCGACGTTCTTTGATTGTGTGTGGGAAAAAACGTCTTCCTCACCATTGACAATCTGTTGATACCTCGCAAAATCAGAGATGAAAGGAAGTGCAGCTTAGACTGTGGGAAAAATAAATAAAGAAAACCCTCCTTGCCTTCTCACCGGGAGGTAAAAGCATTCTCGCAAACATTGAATTGTACATCTGAAGTGTTATCAATTCCACCTGAAACGGAGGGCCCCGGTGGCAGAGCCGAACCCCGGCGCTTTTGATCGCACCAGCGGCGCCTGTAAACAAGTATTTCCCCCACCTTCTCCTCTCTTCTCGTCTTTTGGTTTCTCTGCTCGCTCTTTTCTCCGCCTCGGCTGCTCCCTACCCGCCCCACCGCGAGGCGTCTGGAGGGGGAGGTTCCTTTGATTATCTCTGCTGCCGATTAATTGCTTTTCTTAACCTCTGCACAGACGTGCTCCTACACCGCCCCGGAGCCTGCTGCACGCGCCCACGTGGACCCCTGCCAGGAGGAAAAACAAACCTCACCGTGCAGCCACCTCCACACCTTCTCCCAATTACTGACCTTCATCCTTTCATTCCGCCAAGGATGCTATCATCGACATTATCAGTGTATTTACTCTGTTTAGCTCAGCGCGCTGCAGCAGCCTGGGCTGGGTTTTAAGCTGTGTATTAGGTGTGTTCATTTTTTTTGTCAGGGAGTCTCACCAATTGATGAGTTTTTGCATCATAAAACACTTTTTGGAAAATAATATTTTGTCAGTTTTCTGAGATTAAACAGATTTTGGCCTTGCCTTACTGTCAGGCTTTCTCAGACACTGAGCTCTCTTTTCCGTCTCACGTTGCCTTTTAGACATTCGAGTGCGTCTTGTCTCTCAGAGGGTCCCAGCCTCCAAATACTGTCATCTAAGAATGAACTGCCTCCTTCAGACCTTGGCCTGTTTTTTTTCTTCTTCTTTAGAACATCTTGAAAGCACATCCAAGGGCTGGATGATTTATGTGCTACATCTCGTATGCAGACCGTGCTACAGTGCTTTTATAGTTTGGAGAACATTGAACAACAAAGTTCTGTAATGCTCTCAGAGTGATTTGGTGATTGGGTGCCACAGGAGTTGACACGGGTCAGTATGAGATTCTGCCGGTTCGATAACCTCAATAAGTAACAACAGTCTTATGGTATTCAAAAACTTAGAAATAGAGCAGATTTATTTGAAAATGCTGCTTAAAAATCACATACTATAGTAATTATATGTACACAACTTTAAAAAAATAACTATTTGAAATCAGCATCAGATATTTATTGAGTTATTATTGATCATAAATCTATTTTTTATTTAGATAATCTATTTATAATGTGAAGTTTGCAATTTTATTCAATCACAAGTGTTGATTTTACATTTACAGTGGATGCCAGCTAAATCACCAGAGTGAGGCCTAAACAAAACAGAATATTACGTTTTAAAGTAAACCTGCATTTTGTAAATTGAAGCACTTTTATGCGGAAAACTTGCTGTTGAACCCTGCAGTCAGCCCTGTATTCCACAACAGATTTCCAGAGAGTTCAGTGCAACATAGGGCGAGTTTTAAGAACTCCAAGTGGAGAAATGACTGGCCGGTTGGCCGTCGACTGTAATGTAGGCCTAAAGAACACCTGCACTATCCCAGCTTGTGTGATGGAAAAAGAAACAGCAAAGAGTGATTGTGTACATGAGATGATATCATCCAAACTGCAGCGTAGGGTGGAGAATTCAGGCGATAAGTTAATGCATCGGTACTGGTTTTGAGGAGTTGCTGATACCAATTTTGGCCAATTCTGATTTACCTTACAGAACTTTAATGAACAGAAATTAAAAAACAATAATTTTAAAGGCAGACTATGCAATTTTGTTTGTTTTGGCACCCCCTAGTGTCTGTTTTAAATCATTGTCATAAAAACGTTAGCATTGTCTTTGCTCAGAAACACCTAAATCTAACTGTTGAAATGTCTCCTCAGCCTTCATTGCTTTCTACTGGAGCGGTTCATCACATTCAAAGAAATCAGCTGTGTTCAAGCAGGGAGAGATAAAAAAAAATCAGGAATCATGAGCTAAAAACACTCCTGAGCTAGCATAACAGCTAGCCACATTGGATTAGCCTAACCCTCGTGAGACACGTGACTTTGTGAGACTTCAGTGCACTGGACCAAAGACTCAGAAGTTGCAAACGCTGTATTCTGGATCCTAGCACCAGATATGGCCGAGTGACTTTTCATTAACCCTGTAGCAGTAATATGAGCACAGACTGGCTCAAGGAAGAGATTTAAAAATATGAAAAAGTTACATAGTGTGCCTTTAACCTGAAAATTGTGTTTCAGGAAATAAAATCTTTCCCCTGGAAGGTCTGTTATTGCTAGAGGTGTTGGACTTTTCTTTTTATTACTGCATGAAAATGGTGCATTCATAACCCCCCCCAAAAAAATACATTCACCAACTAACTTTTAGTGCATCTCTAGTGACCGTAGAAATGTACGTGACTGAAGACCGTGGTAGTGGTTCAGTAGGAAGATTATCTCTGTGCCAAGTGCCTGTGCTTGCACGTTACAAATGAATGGTTTTCAGTATGAAATAACTAGTTAATTAGCTGGTTTATTGGACTCTCTAGTGGGTGTTTCACCAGTAGGCATTGTAATTCTTGTAGATTGTCACAAATGTTTTATCCAAAAACAGTTTTGCCTAAAAAGTGAGGAGTGTCACTCGTCTGGTGGTCCAACCCAGGACCGACTGTGCTAACTACTACTGAGAACTTATACAATCAGCTGATCTTGTCTGTCTTTAATGAGAAACACAAAAAGAGTTTATGGGAATTCCCCTTTTGGCCACTGAACATCTTGACTGACAGCTCACAGGGACAAGTGGGGGAGGGGAACCGCTAGTCATGCTTCATAAAACTGGAGAAGGACCCTTCTTTTCAATCTTTCAAATCACACATTTCCCCCCAACTTCCAGCTACTAAAGAGGCAGCAGCTGCACAAATAGCCGTTAGCGTTAGCTGCTACTTTGAGGGACGTGGCTCCAGTCCAGCCACTGACTGGTCTAACGCTGAGCAACACTTAATATGATTGGCTGTTCATCTGTTTTCTCTATATCAACGTTTTATCGACCTGTTCATATTGCTCTAAAAGTTATTTCGAGATATATATCGTTATTGTTTTATTGTCCAGCCCTACCGGCATCGATGTGTCACACTGGTGTGTTCAACCTCTGTAGGGTCCAGGTTTGGCCTTGCTAAACTACTGGAAAGCTGTCAAAAAGATGAGGAGGGAACACATGTTTGTGTCCCCCATCTGCAAAGCTACACCTGTTTTTGGAGTCGTCTCATTGGTGTCCTTTTGTTAAACCCGTTGTTACTTTCATTAACACAAAACCAGCTGATTAACAAGCCCTTGTGCTGCTTAACTGACCAGCTAAACATCCCAGAAGTTTAACTCACTTGATACTATGAGTAAAAAGTGTTCCTTTAGTGTTTAAGCCGTGTATAAAACGTGTATTTTTCAGTTTTTAATAAACATTTCCATGATTTTTTAAAAAGTTTGATTTAATACATTTTAAATTTAAGTTGTATTTATTTAACTTTGTGAGTTTTCTCTTTTTTTAATCTAGGAACATTGGCAGAAACGTCCTGGAAAAAAAAAAAGCTCTCTACGGCTTTTCGTCTTGGTCTCCTTCCAGTTTCTCCTTATTTTTATCCATGTGAACTCCTCTTCCCGCTCATGTCTTACATGGCTGTTTATGACATTACAGCGAGTGGCTTTAGGGATTTTTATTTTCCGAGTGCAGCCTAATTGGTTCAGGTGTTTGATACAGAGAGCACTGTGGGGCACCAGTCTAAGAGGAGGCGAGACAGCCCACACACACACACACACACACACACACACACACACACACACACACACACACACACACACACACACACACACACACACACACACACACACACACACACACACACACACACACACACACGCAAATTCAAAATCTGCATCAGAGGCATGAGCAGACACATAATGTACACCACTCATTCACTCACTAACAGGCTGGACTCCCAGGACTCTGGTACAGCGTGATGGTGTTTTGTTTTTTCCCCCCATCAGCAGAATGCGGGGATGAGCTGAGCTAATTGAGCTGGGAGGCCCGGCGGGGGGGTTAGGTGGTGGCGGTGGGGACGCAACCTCGTCACTTCCTTCTTTATCCGTCCGCCGCCGTGTCTTGGATTCCCACGTCTCCAGACCACTCTGTGCAGCCCCCAAAACATCGACTCTAATGCATGAGTCCACACGCACCACAAGGACATTAATGTGATTTACAGTGAGGTTTGTTTGTACAAATACAGCTGTTTGTTTGACTCCCTTTTAGACTCCAAACAACAGCAGACCGGCTGACAACAAAAGCATTTTACCTGTTCTGTTTGAGGAAAAATTAAAGCATTACATGCCGTCCAATGGGCCCGGGGAGGCTCGTCGTAAAAGCCACAGCAGGCTGCTGAGACAGATACTCGGAGATGTTTCCATCCTTTAGCCGCACTCGGGGACTGATTATGGTCAGGCAAACAGCCTTTACCTGGAAAGTCACTTTCACTTTCTCGTCCACCATTTGTTAGTACGGCTAATGTCTCATTAAGCCTCGCGGAGGGGAAATGATGCGCTCTTTGGGTGAAGGTTAGGCTCCCAGCTTATCACGAGACAAAAGAGAGACTGATTATCGTCTTTCACCAAAAAAAAAGAGGTCCTATTTGTGTTACTGCCTGAGCTGCTTCATTACCCGTAATCTATTAGCCCTCCCTCTGCCTCCCCCAAGTGAAAGTTAAAGCATTTGGGCTAAATGATGAATGCCGGATCACTCTCTGCACGGTGTTCTGTGGAGAGGAGTGGACAGAGAAGAGGTGTGGTGGGGGTACGTTTTACATTATCAAGGAGATAATTACAAAGCAATCATAAGCTGTTTGCTGTAAAGTGGTAAACAAGCCAAGGGCTTCTGCTCTTTTCCCAAGAATAATTAAAAGTCGTTTTGCATTCTCTGCATCAGTGTCCTTTCCTCCACTCCGTGGCCACCTCTTGGCATAATAAAACTGCCTGGATCTTACAGTCAGGGAGGGGTCCTTCACTCAAGAGTGATTTGGCATTTTAGGGACCTTTTCCTGGCTTGTATTTTCTCATAAATCTGTGATAGAGAATTAAATCATGAATTTTTAGTTTGATGATCTCTGCCGTTTCCTTTTGCTGTTGTTCCCTTTTATTTTTTCGAGGTCATCGGTTATTTCGGAGACAGCTGCAAACTGCTGTGTCACACAGCAGGAGCGCGTCCAGATATAGACCTAAGGGTCCTCTGTGGATTTGCCTTTTAATACCTCAGTCAGAAATTCATTCATTGACTGGTCTAGACTTCAGAATACGGCAACTTATCGACCCAGGTTTGTTGGTTTATTAGACGCCTTAGAATTCTGAACTGTGGACATTGGAGTAAACACAAATGAGTAATAGCTGTGAAGTCAGTGTATTTCATAGGACTGCACAGTGTTAAGAGTATCGTGTAAATATGAAGATATTCATTAATATCGTGTTACACAACATCCCCTTTATTGCTCCTCTGTTAGGATGCTCTCCATGTGTTTGAGCATCTCAGCTGTTATTATCTAAAGTAGGTGGAGAGAGTCCATGTGAGTGGTAAAATATATGGTTGATCTGCATGAATGCGTTGCACTTGTAATAGCCTATGTTTATTGGAGTACAAGCAGTACTTTGCAATGTTATGTATATTGTGATGATGATACGTTTTTGGTATATTGTGCAGCCTTAGGCATTAATAGACTTTGTTTTCTGTAATAAAACTATGCATTGTTTCTGTTAAAACAATATAAACATTAGATTTTCATTAGATAACAATGTGCGGTTATCGGCTGTCGTAGACAGTCTTGTCGTGAGAACATCGAAGGAAAAATCTCTTGTGGTGGGATAAATTCGGCAGTCTCTGGTCATGCAGAGTAACCATGACCCAAAGACCAGCTGCAACTATTATCAAAAATGTCAAGAAAAGCTACCACTGGATTTTTAAACAACACAATAAGAGTGCACTTAAAGAGTGAGCTTGACCCCAAGCAGTTCAAAACAAAATAGAGAGCCCACTTAAGCAGACGTGCACTAACAAAGAAGCAGAATTCATCAAAATCAGTCAACGTCAGAGTGAGAATCTAACAATAATAGCGTGCAAGAACTGGTTTTGCATCCATTATTCTGTCGCATATGTTTGAACAAACTTTATTGCATTCAGTATGTTTACAATAACACAGCAATGAGTTGCACAGTGTGGCATGTAATAAATCACAGTTAGGACGGGTCACACAGTGTGACAGGTACAAGGTCTTCATGAGAATCCCACAGTGTGAATCAGCCTTGAGAGATGGAATAATTCTGGTTTTTATAGAGTTGAGATCAATTTCCGATTCTTAGTGATATGGAGTCAGGCTTCTGATTTATCTAATAAAAGCATAATTTCAACATATTACATTTGTGATTCTGGAAGTAAAAACTTCCCTATTGGGGGGGGGGGGGTTAAGTTATTGCCAGTATGAATTTGTACCTAAGATTAGTTCATGTGTTCATTTGCAGGGAAAATTTTCAAAATTTGGTAGGCATACATAATACAGCCTGGTACTTGCATGTAGGGCTGGGTACCGTTAAATATTTTTCGATACTACTACTTTAACTATACCTGGTTTTTGATACCGGTACTTTTTTCGGTACTTATATGTATGATTCTGTGAGAAAATAAAGTATTACACGTTTTTTAAAATAAAACAACCCCCCCCCATCATTTTGTGGCATATTTATGCATTTACTATTATTACCAGTATTTATTGCTCACCTCGGGAACTTTCTGTTATGTCATGTCTTCCCCTCACACACCTCCTGATACAGCAGAGGCTGGAAGCTCGGCGTCTCTCTTTTTTTTTTTCCAGTGGGACCGAACACGGCGCTGCAGCTCACAAGCGATGCGTGACTTCGACTAATTGCTGAAATTCCTGTTTTTCGCGGCACAAGTCTCATTGCATATGTTGCATTTACTTTTTCAAAATGCAGCCAAACTTTAGAGTTTTTCAGAATTTTTAACTTGAAAATTGCTACGCTTGTGGCCAGAGCTGCGCGTCTCTCCCGTACAGCGGAGCAGGTGGAGAAGTGAAGCGGCTCATTTACAGGGACTTTTTATTGTAAAAGTACTGAAGTCTGTACCGTGTTTTTTCGGTACCAATGGCTTTCGGTTGGTTGTTTCGGTGCCCAGCCCTATTTGCATGGTACCAACCCTTCATACCACATATATTTGTACATTTCTTCATTCATTCCTTTTTCTTCCAGCTTATTGCTGGCAGCATTGAGTGTTATGTTGTGACAAAACTACAAGGTCCATGATGCATTGCAGCAGTTCTGTTGGAAGGAGTATATTGACAGACATTCAGCCTCTTCCAGTATGAATAATCTGTTGTTTTCCCCCTGAAATTGTTGTAGTTTGTTCAGGGAATTAAAATGAAATCTTTCTTCTTACATTACCCATTTATCCTGTCACCCAGAAAAAAAAACTGTTTTAAATCATTACTTGCATCTGTGAAAAATGCTTAGGAATGCCAACGTGAAAAAGAGCATTTTAGCATCAAAATGTATTTCTCCAAAGGAGCCAATAATCAATAAGCAAACAAACCTGAAGGTTGTGTCAGGTTTTATTTGATCTGCTTGTTCATAGGTCCGTTTTAAGGGGAATAATAAACCTATTTGTCAAGATCTAGGTGGTTTAAGAAGAAAACAAATGCTACAAACAATAAATTCTCATTGCTGTGATGCCTGCAGGCTGTGTCACATCAACATGTTGACACGTAGTCGTTGTTCCACCTTAACAATGCTGGAATCAGTCAATTATCCATGGAATCGATCAACATAACTCCACTGCCACTCAGTTAAACAAGTCAGTTAATCTGCATGGATAGTGTTTGCTTTATATTCCCTGTCGTGTGTGTGTGTGTGTGTGTGTGTGTGGTGGTGCTTAGAGTGACAGCCATTCTTCTGATTTATAGCTGTTTATGACCCAAATAAAACACAAGTTGACCCATGATTTAGGTTGACATCACCTAAAATGAGCATTTTTGCTACATTTAGACATCTCAGAGACTGATTTTGTGTGTGTTTTGTTTCTGTGTTCTTACACGTGGGCTGTAGCTTTTTACTAAATGAAGAAACTCATAATTTCCACCTTGGATAAATAAGCTAGCGCTGGTCTAAGACGGGGCTGGGACGCCACGTCCTCCATACCTGATGACATGTTCAGTTTATCACATCGAGCAGAGAGATGGTCACCTTACCCCGGGCCTCATTTTGACAGCCAGCGAGTCACTCAGGAGCACCATCGGAAATCAATAATCCCTCACTCCTTAATTGTTAGAAAAAATATTATCCCTGTTTACAGCATCACATCATCAGCCAGGACAACCTGACTTTCATTTAGTTTTGTCTTTTCCTCTGAAAGTTTCTCCTCTGTGAGAGACTCTGGTTGGCTGATTGGTGGATTACATAACAGGGACCTGCTTTATGCACGCTGAAGCTTTTCTCGTTTGCTGCTCAAGGCGTTTGAGTGTCTTATCTCGGAGAAGGTTTGCGTTGGTTTTTACACTCCCACTTTTGTCTGAAACCAACAGGAGACACGTGTTTCAGATTTTAAGTTGCGAGTACTTCTCTGAGTTTAGTGTTCTTTTGCAGCTACCACTGCCTCATCTACACTCCTGATACCCTTCATCTCATCTAATTTTCTTCGGCTTAATTGGGCTCAGGTTGCGGGGTTAGCGAAGAAGCCCAGACTGTCCTCTCCTCCAGCCACTTCCATGGTGTCCCCAGGCCAGCCTAGAGACATAAGTCCAGCTGGTCCTGGATCTGCCCTGGGGTCTCCACAATCATTTTTTTTTGCCTCCTCGGATGAAACTTTTTCTTTATTGCAGTTTCCAACAAACATTAAATATTGCATCCTCAAGTAGAACTTTAATAATTAAAATTGTAGTGAGCCTGCCTGAAATCCACCAAATTCACAGGTCAAAGAAGCCCAAAGTTAATAGTGAGCTTGTTCCCTGTGATTAGGCCCCTTTCTGGCTAATTAACTGCTCGGGCCACAGTTGGCCATTTGCATGGTTTTAATGGAGGGACGATGCTGCAGCTGTCCTTCGTCTGTCATTCATCCGACTGCTGCCCTTTATTCAACAAATTTGTGCCATAAAAATGTATAAATAGCCAAAGCTTGCAGAGCTTTTATCACTCTCATTAAAGTGACAGGGAATATTGTTTCATTTTCATTTAAGCGGCTCCGAAGGCGGCGCTTTAATTACGAGTCAGGAGGAGGATGTGGCTTTTGTTCTAGCGGAGGGAAATTCCTGGTGATTCCTGGTGAGGAGTCCTCATTACGGCTCTAGCAGAGCTGTTGGTTTTGATATTCCCTGTATTTCCCCTCCTTTCTGCTCTCCTGCTATTCACAGCAACATGCTGATTAATTATTTATACCAATCCTTTAAGGCGTGAAAACTGAAGGGACGTTGACAATGCGTACAACAGATGAACAACACAGGAAATGGACTATTCCCCTCCTAATGTGTCAAAAACTTTACAGATGACTAGAAAACTAATTTTGGACAGATTACTTTTGATTTAGCTTTATTTTTTCATGCACCTAAATCAGCTTTAACTTTCGTACCCACACAAGCTGGAGGCAGCGGAGCCTCCTCCAGCCGTGGTGTGTTTATTAGTCCGGCAGAGTATTTGTGCACTCTGCCCTCTTGTGTGCACAGAAACAGTTTAATCTCTTTATTTCTCTCCTTCCTAAGTAGTGCTGCTAGATTATTTTGAAACTGCTTGATTTCATTTCTACTTCAGGCCATCTTTCACATTCCAGTAATGAAGTTAGGTTGTGTACAAGCGCAGTGATTTAATACAGATTGTGTTTTCTTTGGATCTAGCATCGTCTTCTTTAACCCTCTCTCTGGATGTTGTGTCTGACCAGCCTGCTCTCTTTTTGTTCTCTTTTTTTTTGATTTTCCATCCCTTCCCGAGGGATAGCGCATGTGAGCGGATCACTTCTGATTAGTGGTGGGCTGCCTCGAAAAGAAGCCCGTAGTGTTTTTTTGTTTTTTTTTCCCACAGAAACAAACAGTGGTGTGGTCTCCCCAGGGAAGACTGGCATTTTCTTAGCACAGCACAACCCCCAGGAGAAGTTATCATTCATCTGGCTTTAAAGTGTGTGAGCTTTGTTTTTTTAACATCACAAGATGACGTTAGCGATTTAAAAACAGACCAGTCTACAAATATTATTTTTAATTTTCGATGAGCCTCAGCAACATAAACTCCCTATTCGTTCAATTCTCTGGTGGAATTTACATATAAAGTGTCCGATAAGCCTGTTTGTGTGCCGTCTTTCATTTCTCTCTCTCTTTTTTTTTGTGTCGATGCATGAAGGCTGAAGGAGATTTGAGTTTGTTTGGAGTAAATTTGAATCATGTGGCATTTTGCGTGAGAAGAGGCAGCACATGGGGGAGATATTGGAGGTGGGTAAATAGCGCTGGAGGGTGGGGAGCAGAAGCAGGCGACTGATTTGTCTCCTTTCTGTCGGGAGGATTTACGGCGCGAGTGTGTTGAGCTATCAATCAATTGTGGCTCACTCCAAGGACAAGTTTGTCTCTTTATGCAATTTGTAAGGCTGTCCAGTCAAATTGATTCCTTAACCAGGAGACGTCCAGCTCTCAGAGACGTCTAACACCCCCCCCCCCCACACACACACACACCTCCTGAAAAGCACATCAACCTGCATGTTTTGCTGCAAACCAGACAATAAATGATTCGACCGTTGACCGTCTATGGATGAAATCCAACAGCAAAATGAAGTAGGTGACAAAAAGATTAGATTAAAAGCGATCGGCGACCTGATTGATTAAACATGATTAAACCCAACCACTGAGGATTGATGCTGCTGAGTCACTTGCTGATGAATGATTTTTATATTATGATGCACTCAGTCTGTTGTGAGTTGCATGAAAAAACAAAACAATAAACAAAAACCAGTCAAATAGATCCATGACTAAAAGTGGACACTCGTCTAAAATTCTGTTTTCACCATTGAGGGACATATATGGAGACTAATTAAACTCAAAAATGAGTATTTTCGAATATGTAGAATTTTTGTGACACGTTTAATGTTATTGAGATGCACTCCTTTCAGATATTATCAGTAGAATGATATGAATGGATGAACGTCTATAACTGATTCACTTTAGAGTCTATAACTCGATTCAAGATGGCAGCCACAGCTAACTGACATTAACAAACACTAAAAAGGCTTTAACTCGGTCAGTTTAACCTACATTAGGATCAAAGTTAAGAGTTGTAAAGAGTACTATCTGATTGTGAGATTGTACGTTATTTTCAAGATTTGCCTCAAACCAAACAATGACTCCATTATTTTTTAAAGGTCTCATTTGCTGCACTTTCTGTCCACTCTGAATATTTTCTTTTACATCTCAATAACATGTAAAAGCTCTGCATTGGTGAAATTGTCCCTTACTTTAAGTGCAGCTGTTGTTCTTCCACCCCTCATTCAGCCTCCTGAAGAAAAACTTTTGTTTCAAATGAGCGGGGCAGTTGGGGAGTCGAGCAGCTCTAAGCTCCACCCATCTCTCTTCTCCGAGCCCGTTTGCAAGACGTCAATGGGTCTTCAGGTTTCAGATGAAGGGAGTAAAAAAGACTTTTGTGCTCGTTGGTGCAACCATCTACGAAGCAACTACCGTGCTTTGCTCGTATCTTCACCATGACTGTTTGCTAACGTTAAGAGGATGCATGCACACGTGGTTTTTAAAGGGTGAGGGTGGGCTCAGGTAGCCAAAGGTGCTCGTGACAGGCTCTGTCCTCTAGAGAGGAGTGGTCTTTTCCCTGTTTGATGTCAACAGGGGAATAATTTTGAAACCACCCGTTTTAGCATTAGCTGAAAACTAGTTTGAAACTAGTTTTTAATTGACTTCCTTTATCTGTGTGTTTTTCTCTTGGCTTTGCTTTAACGCTGTAGAATGGTGTTTCACAGGATAACAACATGTAGCTCTGTTTTTATTAACTGATTTTCATTTTGGGAATTTTTCTGATTTTGTTCTGGTTTTGAAGATGTTCTGCTTGGAGGATTTTTGCTGCAACTTTATAACTTTTTGGCCACTTTTTTATGCATAACCATAGAAACAACAGATTTGTTTACAAGAGGGAACAGCTAATTGACAAAAGCTCAAATAATATCCAAACTGTGACCCAAAATCTCGACCTGACTTTCAGCCGATATGAGTAGATGGATGTGAAGAGGAGCAGAAAAAGCAAAGGAGGTGGATTAGCAGTGCTTGTCAACAACAGATTGTGTAATCCAGGACATGCTACTGTGAAACATCATCTCAGCAGCCCAGATATTGAACTGCTGGCTTATGTAATAACAGAGTGTCTTCAGTAAGAGGCTTCTTCAGATCCGCTGCAGCACAGAAGATCCCTCAAGATGTTTTCAATGCATTTGGAAATTGTTTTATGACTTTGGGGACAAGAACAACTCATTGGTGCAGATTCAACTTATTCAATCAACTTGCTATGAACTGTATGTCCTCAGAGGAGACATATTTGGTAAGTTTGATTATCATATGGTCAGTCTGCAGATTACGCATTTGTTTAAAGTACTCTATTCATGTTTCATTTCAGTAGTCGGTCTATTCAGGGTATTTAGCGGATCTTATTTTAGGGGGATTCTGTTTGAGATCTAAAATTCAGAGTGTTTTGTGAATCACAGCACCTTAATGCTGCAGGAGGAAGCTACGTCTCATGATTTCCTGCTGAGCGAGCACTCGCTCCTCTTTCATGTCGACCGTGTGGTGATTTGGGACATTTAGCGGACAATAGGGGAGCGATTACAAAAACAGGCTGTGCACTTGAATAATTGATGGCGGAAATCGTTGCTCAGCTTTTCAGAATTCACAATGATCCCGACTTATCCATTACACACACGCACGCACGCACATACACACACACACCTGATTGTGTTGCTGCACAAAATGTTTCATATACTAAAAATAACTTCCAGTTCAAGCTACAGTTAAGTAGTTTATGTTATGGAGGGTTTAATTAGTCCTCTAAATGCCATTTTGTCCCAGCAGTTTAGAATTACTTAGTAAAACATGCTCACACTGTAATCACATTACTGTGCAAATCAAAATACAAGTAAAAAACATCTTGGTGTGTAATAACAGATGATCCGTAGCAAATATCGCTTTATTTTGTTTGTTTTTTAAACTTCAGATTAACATTTCTGTCATTTTTTTGCAGCGGAAGTCAAATCCTCTCTGCTTAGTGAAACGGCTGGATACATAAATATAAAACAAAATGAGTCAAAGATTATCTAATGGAGCGTGCGTCAGCGCTGTTTGTCACAGGCATCAGAGGAGCATCGCTCAATGGCCTCAGTTGTTTAACTATTGAAACCGTTTTGTTTTTCAAACAGCATCTCCTCGGAGCGGCGGCGAGCTTTATCATTCATTTACGACTCGAACATTTTCTGCCGTTGGTGAAAGTTTGACAGCCAGGACGAGGCGTCACGTCCGTGTGAAGAATGGCTCGGATTTGTGACATCAAATAGCAAGAAAATGTGGTTCATTTCAGTTTGATCAAGAGGAGAGAGGGAAGGGGAAAAAAACCCAAGTTTCCATCTGAGGGCTGTCTGACAAACAGAGCCATGATATGTCAGTAGAGCTGCACATTTTGTGTGTGATAAGGAAAATCCAGAGGGAGGGAGAAGATCCAGTATTAACAACATTGGTTTTTCCTCTCAAAAGAGATCTTTTGGGCTTGTGACATTCCTGCCAGAGAGATGTGAGGAATCTGTCAATAAGGGAAGTCGTCTGCAGTCCTGAACCACACCTTTCAGAACCATCTGTGCTGTAAAACACCTGAAACCAGCCTTACCTGCTGTTTACAGTTGGAATCATACAGTATAACTACAATATCAACATTTGAACTGACATGTTTGGGTCGTATTTATATTGTATAAAGTTTTTCAGGTAAATTGGTCACAAACAATTGGATCTACCTTTTAGGAAACCCTGATTTTATTGGAATAAAGGAAATCCCAAGCTGATTTCCCTCAAGATCTCAGACAAATATGAACATAAGAGTGTCCATTACATGGGATTCCAAACGGCACACAAAACATTTGAAGCGTCTGCAATAAATGAAGGCATAAAACGAAGACGAGGAGCTAATAAAGAAGCATTGGGAATGAAGACGTCTGAGTCTGAACCATGTTGATTGGTCTTACACGACAAAGGCTAATCAGTGACTTTGCCACGAGGCAGGTTTGGCATTCAGGAAGCAGCAGGACACCACCATGTAGGAATGGATTTCTTTACACTTTTATTGGATTATATGGTCACGGTTTCTTTGTGTGGCTGAGGGATGACTTTTGTCCTAGGTATGAAAAATACACATGGCAGCCGTGTGGAAACAGAGCTTAAGTTTGAAATAGGATAAAGGTTTGTGGATGGGGGTGGGGGGTGGGGTTAGACCCATCACACTCCACCGTGTAAAAAAAAAACGACTTGTTGAGCTTGATTTTTCCATAATTGGCCTCAATGGAGACATTCGATTAGTGGCTTCCTGTCTAAACTACAACCTGTGTTTTTGTTTTTTTGTGCTAAAGGGCCAGGGGGAGTTCACAAGGAACAAAATGAACAATTCATGGCCTCTGCTGTGCCCAGATTCCAGATACCAGCTCTGTGCACCGCTCCCTGGCGGGAAATAAAAAAAATTGTTTTGATCGAAAGGAAGGCTTCCCTCCTTCCCCCCCAAACAAGCGGGAGCTTTACAAGACTGCACACTTGGGTAAAGTGCGATGTCCAGCTGCTCGCCTCACAATAGCTTTTGGTGGTTCCTGTCGAAAGCACAAAACATCACAGCTTGTGCTGCCACTTTTGGCTCCATTAGAAATTTGTTCTTTGTTCAACTCCTGCAGGTTATTTGACATTCTGCTCACCTGCACATTTGTCAAGCTAAGTATTGTGCCGCTATTGATTGGTCAGCGAGGAAGTGTGTGTGTGTGTGTGCCTGCCGGGTTATCAGTGACATCACCCCCTCAGAAATGCGGCGTTCGCCTCTCCTTTTTCCTTATCGATAGTTTGGGGAGTGTATTAAGAGTGGCTGATTTATTGAGACGCGCCAGCGCCTCTCTGTGCACCCCAAAGGCACCGGATAACAATGCAGCCTTACTTCCCGTCCCTCCAAACAGTGTTTATTTACTCGCTCTCTGGGAGGCAATGAATGCAGCTCTGAGTGACAAACAATCTTATGATGCAGCCTTCATGTCAGGCCTGGACTTTTTTCTCCTTCGTTCTTCCCGTCTCTTGAATAACTCAGTCACTTGTCAGTCCATTCTCCCCAGCCATGGGGCCCTGTTGACACAGAAATCCGTCACTTCTCACACGGGAGGGTGTGTGTGTGTGTGGGGGGGGGGGAGGACATGTTGGCGGCCATTACTATTCATGAGGCGGTGTGATCCACTCTGTCACCCGTTGTCAGCAAGAGGTGTCTGTCTGCACCGCTGCTCCCTTTACTCCCTTTATCAGCCAGGGGTGGCTAATGAGAAGCACCAGGTTAATACCACCACTAGAACAGCAATGGCTTTAAACCTCTTAATTCATCTAGACACCACTAATTGAAACCCATGTGAACCACGCTTTGGAGCCCATCCATTTTCACGCGAGCTACAGTTGAAAGGGGAGAAGGCAGTCTGATGGAAATTTACACAGCAATGCCAGGATTAACTCACCTTCCACCAGATCTTTTCTCTTTGAATTTGCATTATTCCTGCTCTTAAATAGCTTGAACATTAAACCTTGTTGGGAAATGTCACAGAAATATCAAACAGGATGTTTAAAAACGTGGAAGTATAGAGCAATACCCTAACAGGAGTGTTTGTGAAGACATTTAGAAGGGCTCTGATGACATTTGCTGCAAGATAAAGTGCTTACATTTTGTTGTATAAACAACATTGCATGAAGAAATTAAACTGAACAAAAATGTTAAAGCTGTTGTCAGTGGATAATTAGGGTCACCGTGGTAACAGCATGCCTGTAAGACCAATGCCTTATACAGTATAATGACTTGCTAAATAGAGGAACATAACAAGAACGTTAAAGCTGCAAGAAACTATAATGCCCTCTAGTGGCTGCTTCCAGTATCCTCGAGCGCATGTCGAAACAGGAAGTAAGTTGCAGGCTGCGCGGCCATTCTGTCCTGAACCGGCCCGATGTTACCATTACCGGGAAAATACCTGATGGCCAGTGCAGCCTGGTCCACATCCAGACCCAGGACAAGTTCTGTCGATGTGAGCGGCTCAGCGCGAACCTCTGTCCATGGGGAGCGGGCATGTCTGGGAGCACGGACCGCAGCGTGCATCCTGGAGTGAGGGGCGCATGCATCCAGATACACCTCATTCCCCTGGACACAGGTCCACGCACAGCAGCTCAGCACCTCAGTCCGCTAGGCTGCACGTATTATTGGTGGAGATGCAGCACTATTTCTGCACTCTTGGATTGAGTTATTGCTGGGGAAAATTCAGTGATCGCTGGGTATTGGTGGGGACACGTCACCTCTGTCCATGCCGAATCCACGCCCATGTTCTTACTTATTTGAGACGTATTCGCAACTCGCATTGAAACAAAACCAATACGGCCAGGACTCTGAGAGGTGTGATCAATTTGTGACTCAGAACAGCGTGAGAGCGAACTGCGAGGGAGGAGCTAATAATCAGCTCTGTCAGTTTTAATAAGCGTTTAAAACCCAAATCGTAACTGAGATTGAAATTTGATTTATCGAGCAGCACTAGTGAGAAGAGTTTGTTTGCAATAGTTTTGGAATGTTTAAATTGCTCAAAATTTACAGTGTGACATTATCAGACAAAGGTGATTATCGTATCTAAAGACCAGTTTAGACACATGGAATTTGTGTGAACAGCTTAAACTTTGAATGATATTTCTGCTGTGGAGTCTATCTGAGCTTCACAGCTCCAAAGATGGCTGGAATTTTTCACGTTTCACCAAAATCCTTTAGTTTATGTAGACATTTTTGCAAAACTGCTACCAGAACTCATAGCAGAATGGATCCACTCGTTTGTGATGTACCTTTGGTTTTCCAAAGCAGCAGGAGGCGGAATGAACCTAAAATCACACCAGAAACCGAAGCATAACAGGTGACAAGCAATAAGGGTTCTTTTTCTACATTGGCATCCTTGATGAAAAGGTTTAGCTGTTCTTAAATGTCTCAGTCCAATTAAATAGAGTAAAAACAGCAGCCATGACTAAGACTAGACAGCCTCCTGGATGTGTCAGAGTGTAAATTATAAACCTTTATTCACCCTGCAGTTGTCAGACACGACTTAGTCATTCTGCACTTGAGTGTTTAATCAACATGCAGCGAACACTGCCGGCTTGTTGACTAAAACCAGGACCTTTGCCTCTCCCTTCTACCTCCCTTTTGCATATTTATCCTCACAGTCTTTTTTGTCAGCGCTGCTCGAAATGAATATTGACAAGCGCGAGAGGGCGTTGTGTCTCCCACGGCCCGGTCAGCTCCGTTCATCCTTGAGGCTTTCATGTCCCTCACCGTGTTGAGCGCAATGAATGCTAACTTTTATCTACCTGTGATGCATCTTTACGTTGCTTTGTGGGGCCTAATGACGGGAGATCATTCCTTCTGCCTCAGATACAGCTGTGAATATTCAAATGAGCCATCACCGGTCGATGGCGTGGGAGATAACGGGCCCATCCTTTAGCTGCCCCTTGTTGTGTGCGACAGCTGGATGTATTTAGTTGACGGCGTCGTCGTCCCCAAAGGCGTCGGATTCACCGGCATAAATTTCCCCTCCCTTCGCCTTCATAGGGCGAATGCTTATTCATTTACTCGTTTGTCATTTCAATAGTTATTTTATGGCGGCGCGGTATTAATTGAACTGCCTCTACCGCACAACAATTCAAGGCCCAGTACATCCATTACAAAGGGAGTGTTCCGGAAACATCGACGAACAGGCTCACAAATCAGGCCTCGCTGAGAGGGGAACCTCACCGTAATGTAACACAATCGCTGTAATCCTTCATCTGCAACGTGTTCTTTTGTCAGCCATGCAAAGAAAATGTCTTAAAAGCCCAAAGTGGCTGCAGTGGAGGAATCTGATTGGTTGCTACGGGAGACGTCGATGGGTTTGACTAAACGTTACATTAGAGGTGAGTATTTTCTGCTCATCGCTTAAAGTTTGGACTAGAAGGAACATAAAAAGTTTTTTTTTCCTGTAACATCAATAAAAGAAGGATCCTGTGAAATTTGTGAAATGAGCCTCATTATATCTCATAACAGTCAGAGTAGAGCTGGTAGGTCCTAATAAATTGACCACTACAGGCAACAACATGGACAGCGTGCTTCATTTGCATATTATTTTTAAAGGAATACACTTTTACTAACTGGGAATGTGTTACAGGAATAGAGATTATCATTTAGACACAGAGTTTTTTTTATCTTAACATTAAACAGATAACCATGGTGATGTAGCTTACCTCAGATTTAGATTCAGACCATCCAGTCAGGATTATGTTACATCTGTTTGTTCAAGGATTATTTTTAAATGTTTGTAAAAACAAAACAATGTATTTAATTTGTTAAAACTAGGAATAGACTGACTGGTTGCAGGATTTCTGATTTTGTAAAGCTCAGATTTGCTGATTTCAGTTCTTTGACTAATACTTAAAACTAGAGCTGCAACTAATACTTGTTTTCAACTAGTTTATTTATTATTAGCCAACAATTATTTACTCTAATAGTTATAACTCTGAGGAAAATCTTCAATTTGTAGATTTTTCTCTGTATTTCAACAGCCTGTTTTTTTAAACCTCTGATAGAATTAAAAATGTGACCGTTTTTATTTTATTTATTAAACTTTTTTCACACCTAAGTTACTGATATTGCAAAAAAATCAGATTTGAGTGACACCAGTCAAACCAGTCAGAACTTATCTGTTTTACATTTAGTTACAGATGCATAATGAACTGATTGAATATTAAACCACTAAACTATTTCATTCAACAATATGGGTAAAGTAGAATGTGCACACTATCAGATACACACAGTATCTCAGTGCTCTGTCAGTGATTTGATTGATTCATAAATGATCACAGCTGATTTAATAAGATATAATTCAATGAGTTTAATTCATCACATTGAGATTCTAAATATTAACAGATAAAAAGACACTACAAAAGGAAATTCATCATTTATTTATGATACGTTGTTTATTTATACAAATATTGTTCCACCTTTTTAAGAAAGACTGGATTTAAAAACTGAAACACGTTGTCATGAATCCTGACTCATAATTTAAAAACTAATATACAAAAACGAGGTCTAGTGCAAAAATTAAAAACCCACCTGGTAGCAGGGAGGTTTAACTTGGTGAGCAACCCAAAACTTTTTCTATAGTATAAATTAGTTCTGTCATGCGATTACAAAATTGTAAGATTATTTAATTATGATCTGTAATTTATTAATCTAAATAATCACAACTTTAATCGCACCTAAAAAATGACAGCAGAAAGCCCTCATCTTTAGGTATTTTCCTTTAAATTCATTAAATTACTGTGTCTGACCAATAGATTGATATATAACAACAACAAGTGTCTTAATGAAGTCATTTATTGTGTTTAACAGACTTGAACTGATGCCAGCGCTGCCTGAAACCTTTACTTTGGTCATTCCAGCTCTGTTACCCGTCATCTTCCACCAAGGATGAAATTTAGATTTCAAAAGTGGAGGAATACGGATGGCTTGAATACAGGGGTGGGGGTGGGGGGTCTGGAGGTGGAGAAGGGGGGGCTTGAACTGTTTAAACAGAACCATGTTTTTTAACCCTAAAACAACAGCCAGTATCCATTTAATATAGTGGAACACTTTTTTTAGACAGGGCTCAGAACGGCCTTTAACAAAGAGCAGCGGACATGTCCCCCCCCCTGCACCCCCACAAATTACGTCCGTGTCTTCCACCAGGCATGGACTGATGGCACTGTCCGGTCGTGCTGCTCGTGAATTGAGCTGCTCGTTTTAATTTGCACTTCCTGTTGTGGGACTCGGCTAAAGAGAGCTTGAAAGGTCACGGATGTTCAGTGACGTGTTGTGCACCAGCGGTGTGTTACATTGTTATCACTTCCTGAAAGTGCTCTGAGGAGCCTCACAGGGCTTGCTCAGTGACACACAAACACTGCTAGCAGACCAGCCCAGCACACACACACACACACACACACACACACACACACACACACGCACCGCTATAGCATGAAGCCTGCACGCAGAAACGGTAAAGAGATTAAAAACGCGATTAAAAAACATGACACGTTAATTATGGCTGTAATTATCTAATCGAAATAAATTTTAAGCCTCTGAACGCTACTTTGACACCCCTAGTATAAATACTAAAACACATGCTGCTGCAGTTTCCATGAATGAGTACACAGTACTGGTAAACAGCAGGATCTGAAGAAAATGTTCTACAGGTGAAACAAATTCATCCACGTAATTCAGATTTTTTTTTTGGCTAAAGCCTAAAGAAACAAAGCTACTTGCAAACACTTCATGTAAACATTACCAATGTATCGTTACAGGACTGCTTTATTGGTCATCGTGCATGTGCGTAAATCATTATAAATCATCTCTAATAACTAACAAGACGGTTAAACCAATCATATACTCTACCTCAGCTTTGACCTCCACCACCTCCTGAGGGAAGGATCTGCTGCCTCTGTGGCTCCACAGCGTTCACTAGGTGATTGTTTGTCTCTTTATTTGCTGAAAACAAGGAGCTGCTGCAGCCAGAGGATGAGAAACAGTGGCAGTAAACCGTAATCACATTTACTAGTCATAAAACTCGGTGTTCTGCAGACACTGAAACACTCTGTGGACCAAAAGTTTAAAGTGACTTATCCACTTCAGAGTCTGCAAGCGACGCATTTTGTTACAAGATCAAAGTTTTTCTTATCATCAGCGCTCGTCTTTATCAGCCTCCTTCCTGTTATCAGTGACACAGCTCGCCTTAATTACTTGACATCACAAATTCTTGACTTTCAAGCATTTTTGCTAAACTAAAAATGATTTTAATAACATTAATTTGTCCTGAGAGGGTGAGTAATAGTGTTTTAAGTTCTCATTCTCTTAATAAGTCTGGTAAAGTAAAAAGCAGGCAGCAGCTTGCTCACTTTGTTATCTTCTGAAGGACTCAGTAATACTTTTGTGACTCGACATCCCGTTCCCTAAAACAAACAACAAGCTGTGGAGCTGATGGGGACATCCAATTTAAACTGCCATCTTAATGGAATCTATAATAAGCACAGTGGCACAATAATGGCAACGCGCTGCATCTTCTGATAACACAGTGAGCACCACAACCTCTGTGATCACTAAACTAGTGCAGATTTTTTTTTTCCTTGAGAAAAGAAGAACAAAAAGTCCAGATGTCATTGTGGAGTAGCTGCTGAGGTATTCCCTGTGGGGTTCCTCACGCGGCCTTCATAGAGGTAATCTGCAGCAAAAGGAGCTCCTTCCATATTTCTGAAACCCCTCGACTTTCATTTCACGGGCACCCGTTCCCTCGTGCTGCCACGACCAACGAGTC
The DNA here is from genome assembly GCA_006937965.1 of Callopanchax toddi. Classification (NCBI taxonomy): domain Eukaryota; kingdom Metazoa; phylum Chordata; class Actinopteri; order Cyprinodontiformes; family Nothobranchiidae; genus Callopanchax; species Callopanchax toddi. The sequence continues at coordinate 16,924 of SSNR01000145.1, read as the reverse complement.
AAATCACAGGCTTTCATGTAGGAGCTGAAACCAGAAAAAAAAATCAACGATTTGAGAATCGTGAGACATGTGAGGGAATGTTTCACAGAGACAAATTTGTGTCAGTGCTGGTCAGCTGGGGTGGACAACGCGGTTTAGTGAAGGTATGCAGTGAAGCTAGCTGGAGCCTTATGGGGCCACGTCAGAGCAGGCGTTATGAGGTGGAACCACACAGCAGGAGGAGGAGGTTCACCTTCATATTCAGAATCACAGCACCAAGAGGTCAAAGGTAGGAAGTATGCACAAAACAAATCAGGTAATACTGAGTCAGATTTTGTTTCCAGGTCTGTGAACACAACATTACCAAGCACTAAAACATGCTAGTAGCAACAGTTCCTATAGGTGGGAACCGACACCTGCAAGGTGTTTAAAAACAAAGTCAGAGGAAGAGCATGAGATTTGAACTGATGAAAGGAAACTTTTTCCTCATTTTACTCTTCATTTGGGCCAAACGCCATTTAAGGACCAGCTGCCACTGAAAGAGAACACATTCATCAAACCCAGCTTTCTGTGACCCTAAATCTGCAAGCAGTTTAACAAACAAACAAAAAATCCTCAATTACCTTCATAAAAAATAATAATAAGCTGTAGTTTGGTGTAAAAAGCAGATATAGTGTAATTTTTTAAGGTATTCTTATTCCTACAAACACTTCTCACAAGATTTATTTTATAGATTTCCACAGACAGCAAGAAAAGTCCCCTAAACCTGCTGCTGGTCTGGAGATTGTATTTTGATGTAAACAGTAAAACCAAAAATCAGAAACAAAGAAAAGATGATCCAGATTAAAACAATGAGCCTGAAAGTAAGGGGTTCAGATTATTCTCTGTATATTTTTTTGAGGAAAATCACAATCAGGCCAAAATTCAGCCGGATCTTCCGAATCCTTGATCTAAAAACTAAAAAAAAGTCAGATTTTCTTTATAAAGAGTCTGACTTTTTCAAGATCTGTGAACTCAGCATTGCTAAGTGCTAGTTCACACTTACAATAACACTTTTTTTTTACTAATAAAATGACAATTTCCTTATTTTTAAAGCCACACTATGTAACTTTTTCATATTTTAAATCTTTTCCTTGAGCCAGTATGTGCTAATATACAGAGTTAATGAAAAGTCACCCAGCCCCATCTTGGATCCAGAATACCACGTTTGCAACTTCTGAGTCCCCGGTCCGGTGCCCTGAAGTCTCACAAAGTCACGTATCTCACGAGGGTTAGGCTAACCCAATGTGGCTAGTTGTTATGCTAGCGCTGGAGTGTTTTTAGCTCATGATTCCTGATTTTTTTCCATCTCTCCCTGCTTGAACACAGCTGATTTCTTTGAAGGAGTAAATAACCGCTCCAGTAGAAAGCTATGAAGGCTGAGGAGACATTTCAACACTTAGATTTAGGTGTTTCTGAGCAGAAACAATGCTAACGTTTTTATGACAGTTATTTAAAACGGACACTAGGGGTTGCTAAAAACAAGCCCAAACTGCAAACTATGCCTTTAATAGAGAAGAAAATCAGGTGATGACAATTACTGAGATCAATCATCGACCAGATTGGGTATCAGCAGGTCAGAGCTGCAAGAGTCAGAAACTGTTATCGACCCTTTAGACCAGAATTGGTGCCTCTCATTTTATAGTGAATGTCTTAAATAGTTTTAGAAAAATTAGTAATTGCAAAACTTTTTCTTACTAAGACCTAACTTATTAAACTAAAAACTAAAATTAAATTCTAAATTAAACCAAGTCTCCTTATATAATAAACAGGTCAAACAGAATAACATAATATAGAGCAGGAAGCTGATATCCTCATATAGAGACAGGAGGATGTAGATCATCTTTTAAAGTCCAAACTCCTTGCTTCACTAAACACCAGCAGCAGACTGAACTCAGCTGTAGTTGATCTCTCTGTCTGATAAAGATGAATACATTAGGTACCTGTTTTGTTATTTAGTTTATGTAGCCATCAGGGATATTTAACCTTAGAGCAGTCCTGCAGACACGAGCTGTGCAACATTCCAATGGAACGATGGCGACTTTGGCACCTCATGGATTATTCAAACCAGATTACATAAAAGCCAGAGGACGGACAGACAAATGCACACAAATTGGGTTTCATTTGTTTACTCCTCTACAATTGTGTTAGCCGTCCTCTCACCCACTTCCACCCCCTCCTGGCTCAGGAGGTAATGACTGTGGTGGGACCAGATTAAAGGCTACAGTCAGCTGTTTAGTGGGACTCTGCTAACAGAGATTAGCTGCAGCTGCTTGGCGACACAGTTGTTGAAAGTAAAAAAAAAAAACACACCATCACCCCAGCAGAGGGTTTCATTGTCTCAAATCACTCGATGTGAAGGAATTCTGACAAGAGGAGGCAGTGTGAGCACGGAGGATCGGCAGGCTTTGTTTTCCTTGAGTTACATCTAAACTGGCTCGCCAGCTTGCAGTACTCCACCCTCCTACCCCCCACCCACCACCCGGTTTCATGGCGGGTTGTTGCAGATGTTGCCTGTAATGATGCAGTCGGCGCACACAGTCATACAGGATGGAAGCGGAGCTAGCTGAAATTAGTAAAAATGACTTTCTCATTACCCCCCTCATTGCTCCTGTAAGTAGTCAGAGTTTCCACATGATTAGGAGAACTAGTCATGGAGCACTGTGCCTTACTGCTCTCAGTCTCACACACACACACACACACACACACACACACACATGCACAGACAAACAATGAGAGGATTTCACTTGGATCAGTCTGACTTTAACCATTTATGAGCTCCACCCAACAATCCCAAATTAGGAACACAGAAATTTAACTACACATATCTCAGAGCTGCTTTTTTAAATCATATACTTGATACAGTTTGATATAATACACAATATATATTCATATGTTTTTAAATCTGCTCTGAATCCCTACAGAAATGTTAAATTGAATCCTATAATGCATCCTTCTACTAGATTTGTTCCAAATAAAAAAAAAATAGGAGAAAAGTCAAAAGAAAGTTAAATATAGCAAACTTTTTTGTTTTAGTTTCACTGTCCTGGGATTGGGGCGCCTCCGCCTCCATGAGCTTTGGGTAATGGCAGATAGAATGAGATCACGAGTTTCCTCTGCAGGGTAACTGGGCTCAGCCTTAGAGATTAGGTGAGAAACTCACACGTCCAGGAGAGACACAGAGTATTAGCACTGCTCCTCCACGTAGATAGGAGCCAGCTGAGGTGGTTCAGGCATGTGTTCAGGATGTCTCCTGGATGCCTCCAGGGGGAGGTGTTTTGGGCATGTTGTGTCAAAACGTTGGATGGATTATATCTTTAGACTGGCCCAGAAATGCCCTGGGGTCCCACCAGAGGAGCTGGAGCCAGTCTCGACTAAATTTTGACATCTAAAACTAAATATAAATATTAAAAAAGGTTCAAATGAGACCGTATTTAGTCAGATTTTAGTGAGAGATGCATCAAAGAATTGACTAGTGACAGGAGTCCTCCATTACTCTTTTTTGGTTCATGTAGACACCATTACAAAAGAGCAAGTCGGTCTTTGAACTCACTATTTATTCATGTTAGCAAAAACAAATCATCCATGTGGAACTTTTCACTTCCAGACTCAAGATTGTCTTGTTCATCAGACATTGACGCTAAACATACTCTGGTAGTATCGCAATTTTAGCCATTTCTGTTTGTAAATGTCATAAATGTACATCTATTCTATGTTTAGCAGTGTGTGTGTGTGTGTGGGAGGGGGAGGGGTATTTCAGGAAGTGTAACAAAGTTGTACTGTATCTTTTGGAGATAATCAAGTTTACATGCAGAATCCAAATCACTGCTTGGTGTTTTTATTTTCCACATAGAATTTATTTGTCTGGTCAAGTGAACTCATTTGGGTTTCTTACTGTTTTCGTTACTCAATGCTGTATTTCCTGAGTAGTTCCAAAGTAGGAGAGCTTTTTGTATGGGTGGGAGGAGTGTGCCGTCTGCTGTGATTGGGGCAATGGGAGAATGTTAAAGAAACTAAACTTCCACAGATTTGGATGCAAAACTTTGCAATGGCAAGTTCAAGACATCTCCTAACTCTAATGTTGCTACGTTATGCGTCAGATTTGTCCCTTTTCTTTGTTTTTCCCTCTAAGTATTAAGTTTAACTCTTCAGCCACTTAGCATCAAGCATTCAGGAGTCTGATGGGAGCTAATTATTGCAAGAGCTTCAGTGAATATACTACGCCGGTTTGTCCTTGTCTGAATACAATCAGACTCTCTATTGGTTTCGTTCTGAAATGGCCTGAGGCCAAATACATTAGAAAGAATTCAGAGGGTGAAATTAAATGTTTTGCTTGAGAGCGATTTACACTGACCACTCTTGTAGCCTTGAACAAAACCTCCAAGTGTTTTCATTCTCAAGACTTAATGAAGACTTATACTTCTGTGTTTTTCCAAAAGGGGATTACACAGGCATCTGCAAGCAGATGTACACAGGATGAAGTTTCTGATTGTGTACCTGCTCTACAAGCTGCCAGAGCTGGAAGACTTAAAAGGCTTAAGTTGGCACAGCTGAGTAATGGATCACTTGAGATGGTCCGGAACAGTTGTGTGCCAGGATCGCTTTACACGAAACTCAGGAACAGGGAAAATGCACAATCCGCACAAACGAATGCAACAGAAAACCCGGAAAGTGGTTGACTGTGACAAATAGACAGAACTCTTGTATTATTTTCAAGCGAGTGATCTATTTTGTTTTGTTTTTTTTTGCTCATGAGATTATCAGATGTCCTCTACAAATCTTTAGGATTGCATATCTTAGAAAAGAGCTTTTAATAGATTTAAAAAACATCTACATATAAAACTTTTTCCTAAAGAGGATTTGTACAAGGCAGCAACCTGGTGGATTAGGTTGGAATGGGGGATTGCACTGAGGTGACTATTCAATCCAGTCGGCTGATTTCTTTATGGAGGACAAATTTGACTAATTGGCGTTTTTTAATGAATTAAATTTGATTACAGCTGAATTATATTTACTGCAGTGAACTTGCCTGAATCTGGACATGAAATTACTTAGATTTGTTGCTTTGTGCATTATAAATAAATGGTAAATGTCCTGTATTTATAGAGCACTTTGTAGAGTTCTTCACTCCCCAAAGTGCTGTAAAACACAACATTCACACACTGGTGGTGATAAACTACATTGCCCTGGGGCACACTGACATGAACC
>SSNR01000144.1:1523195-1536800 GCA_006937965.1 Callopanchax toddi | reverse complement strand
GTTAGTCCTCAACCTTTATTCCTCAGCCTTTAGTCCTCAGCCTTTAGTCCTCAGCCTTTAGTCCTCAGCCTTTAGTCCTCAGCCTTTAGTCCTCAGCCTTTAGTCCTCAGCCTTTAGTCCTCAGCCTTTAGTCCTCAGCCTTTAGTCCTCAGCCTTTAGTCCTCAGCCGTTAGTCCTCAGCCGTTAGTCCTCAGCCTTTAGTCCTCAGCCTTTAGTCCTCAGCCTTTAGTCCTCAGCCTTTAGTCCTCAGCCTTTAGTCCTCAGCCTTTAGTCCTCAACCTTTAGTCCTCAGCCTTTAGTCCTCAGCCGTTAGTCCTCAGACTTTTTTTCCCTTTTTTTTTAACCCCGTGTCCTGTCCGGCTGTAGAGCAAACAGAATCATGTCTGAGTGTTAGGACCAAGCCCTACAGTGTTGCTGTTCCAGGTGAGACCTTACAGCCACTGCTACAACGCTCCACCTGACTTGTCTTTAAATATAACTTTAAAAATCTTTATTAGAATATTTTTATGGTTGATTGGACACGGAGCCTGAAAAGAAGAAGATAGAAAGAAGAAGAAGAAAGAAGAGTGTGGGGGAAAGTAAACAGTAAAAGAAGAGATGAAGAGACGTGAATCCTCTTCTAGACCTGTAAATAAAGCACAAACAAGCAAAACAGGGAGAAAAGATACAACAGCAACATACAGCATCTGAATACACAACAGTTGTTAAAACGTCTACGGTAAAGACTGATTCAGGATGAGTTCAGTGTCAACCACAGCCCCAGTCCATGTGTCTGAAAACACCTGAGTCGTCTTTATGTGAGCACCTTTGTGTATATGCGCGCTTGTGTATGTAAGGTTTCTCTGAAACATTCAATAATAAGTTAGAGGAGCCACAGACCCGCCCCCAAGGCCCACAGAGGACGTGGAGGAGGTCCAGGCCCCAGACGTCCAGAGGACACCCAGGGAGACCACCACCAGGGCAGCCGCTAAACTCATCCCCCCCCCCCGAGAGCGCAGAGGCTCACCCCGCTTTGGCCACCTGGCAGTCGCTGCACTTGAGCCCCCGGGGGTCGAGGCGAGGAGCTCACAGGCACCGCCTGCAGCTGAACATCCAGGGCAGATCCAGCCGGAACCAGAGACCTGAGACCCAGGGGCGAACCGGCCCCAGCAGAGGCCCGACCGCACCAGGGGGCCCAGATCCACCAGGCAGCCACAGGAGGGAGAGCAGGCAGACGCCCCCAGCACCCAGACCCAGACCCCGAGACACCCCAATACTCTGGCGGAAGAAGGCACCACCCAATGCTGGGATGCAGTCAGGGAGGATAGTCTCTTTGACTGTCTTTGACAATAGATTAACGGCAAAATAATTTGTCGCACGATAAGAGTCTGGCAATAACACAGCGTGCTAATGCCGAAAACAGCCCACCACTAATTCTATTCTAATATATTATAATCTACTCTATTCTATTATAATCTATTTTATTCTATTCTATTCTCCTCTACTCTATTGTACTCTACTCTATTCTATTCTATTTTAATTTATTCTGTTCTTTTCTAATCTGTTCTATTCTAATCTACTCTATTCTATTCTGTTCTAAGTGATGTCTGACTGGCTCTTCATGTCTGTGTGATCTGTTGGGATCGTATCACAGGAAAACTGTAAGGCTGTGATTGAAAGTGAAGATCTGGTCAGAGACTTTGTTAAAAACCTGCACACAGACGATGAAGAGCTACAGTACTACTGCGCCAACTCCATCTTTAAGGTACCCATCTTCCTCATTTGTGCGCTGATCCGTGCTCGTTTGTTTCAGCGGGGAGAAAACACAACGTCCTCTTGATTCTCTCATTTCGTCTGCAGTGTGCAGGAGATGAAAAACCTCGCGTCCTGGTGCGTAAACTCAAAGGCCTGCAGCCACTGGTTCTGCTGCTCCGTAAGGCGGACAACAAGAAGGTCCTGGCTGCCGTTACTGGAGCCATCTGGAAGTGTTCGGCCAGCATGGACAACGTGGCTATGTAAGCATTAGCTTTGAGATACAAAACACAATAACTCCAGGGTCAATGTTCTAACAGCAGCTCAGTATGATTCGCTGCACACTGGAACAACAGCTCTGATGAAGTTCTGTGTAAATGAGTTGAACAAGTCGTGTGCTTTACCATGGCTTTTTTCTGGTGCTCCATTTAGAAAGCAGTACATTAAAAGCATCAGCGCTAAACGTTTTTATAATCAGAGCATCAGTACAGCAGGTCAAATAAGTCCTGAGCACATCAGCAGTTCTCTGAGCAAATCTATTGTGAAAGTTCTAGTTCTGTCCAGATGTTGGTACCAGCCCATCCTCTACACATGTTATAGAAACCAAACCATCCATGTCCTCATGAGGCTCTGTGTGATAAGATGGAACGATCTCTACTGTTTCTGCATGCAGACTTCTGTTACAGTGGCGTGTGTGTCACTGAGCAGCTCTGTGAGGCTCCTTAGAGCCCCGAACTTCAGGAAGTGATCACGTGTTCCACGCCTGACGCTGTGACGTAACACACAGCTGGTACCTGTACCGGTGTTATGACACCAGCGTCACTGAGCATCTGCAACCTTTTGAGCTCTTTAGCTGTGCCCTAAAACAGGAAGTGCAAATTAAAACGAGCAGCTCGGATCACGGGCTTCACGACTGGACCACAGTTACCACCACCAGTCCAGCACCACCATGGCCAGTCTCAGTTACCACCACCAGTCCAGCGCCACCATGGCCAGTCTCAGTTACCACCACCAGTCCAGCACCACCATGACCAGTCTCAGTTACCACCACCAGTCCAGCGCCACCATGGCCAGTCTCAGTTACCACCACCAGTCCAGCACCACCATGACCAGTCTCAGTTACCAGCACCAGTCCAGTGCCACCATGGCCAGTCTCAGTTACCACCACCAGTCCAGCGCCACCATGGCCAGTCTCAGTTACCACCACCACCATGGCCAGTCTCAGTTACCACCACCAGTCCAGCACCACCATGGCCAGTCTCAGTTACCACCACCACCATGGCCAATCTCAGTTACCAGCACCACCATGGCCAGTCTCAGTTACCACCACCACCATGGCCAGTCTCAGTTACCACCACCAGTCCAGCGCCACCATGGCCAGTCTCAGTTTCCACCACCAGTCCAGCGCCACCATGGCCAGTCTCAGTTTCCACCACCAGTCCAGCGCCACCATGGCCAGTCTCAGTTACCAGCACCAGTCCAGCACCACCATGGCCAGTCTCAGTTACCACCACCAGTCCAGCTCCACCATGGCCAGTCTCAGTTACCAGCACCAGTCCAGCTCCACCATGGCCAATCTCAGTTACCACCACCAGTCCAGCGCCACCATGGCCAGTCTCAGTTACCACCACCAGTCCAGCTCCACCATGACCAGTCTCAGTTACCAGCACCAGTCCAGCGCCACCATGGCCAGTCTCAGTTACCACCACCAGTCCAGCACCACCATGACCAGTCTCAGTTACCACCACCAGTCCAGCGCCACCATGACCAGTCTCAGTTACCACCACCAGTCCAGCGCCACCATGGCCAGTCTCAGTTACCACCACCAGTCCAGCACCACCATGGCCAGTCTCAGTTACCACCACCACCCCGGCCCCACCAAGACACCACCACCAGGCCAGCGCCACCATGGCCAGTCTCAGTTACCACCACCACCATGGCCAATCTCAGTTACCAGCACCACCATGGCCAATCTCAGTTACCACCACCACCATGGCCAATCTCAGTTACCACCACCACCATGGCCAATCTCAGTTACCACCACCAGTCCAGCGCCACCATGGCCAGTCTCAGTTACCACCACCAGTCCAGCGCCACCATGGCCAGTCTCAGTTACCACCACCAGTCCAGCGCCACCATGGCCAGTCTCAGTTACCACCACCACCATGGCCAATCTCAGTTACCACCACCACCATGGCCAATCTCAGTTACCAGCACCACCATGGCCAGTCTCAGTTACCACCACCACCATGGCCAATCTCAGTTACCACCACCAGTCCAGCGCCACCATGGCCAGTCTCAGTTACCACCACCAGTCCAGCACCACCATGGCCAGACTCAGTTACCACCACCAGTCCAGCACCACCATGGCCAGTCTCAGTTACCACCACCAGTCCAGCGCCACCATGGCCAGTCTCAGTTACCACCACCACCATGGCCAATCTCAGTTACCAGCACCACCATGGCCAATCTCAGTTACCACCACCACCATGGCCAATCTCAGTTACCACCACCAGTCCAGCGCCACCATGGCCAGTCTCAGTTACCACCACCAGTCCAGCTCCACCATGGCCAGTCTCAGTTACCACCACCACCATGGCCAATCTCAGTTACCACCACCAGTCCAGCGCCACCATGGCCAGTCTCAGTTACCACCACCACCATGGCCAGTCTCAGTTACCACCACCAGTCCAGCGCCACCATGGCCAGTCTCAGTTACCAGCACCAGTCCAGCTGCACTAAGTCCCGTCTCTCTGAAGTCTGTTTGATCAGTCGGAGGTTTGTCCAGTGGAACTGGATGCAGTAGCTGCAGCGGTCGTGTCAGTGGGGGATCTCACATTCTGTTCAGATCAGAGCTGTAGATAAAAGTAGAGTCCTGCTCTCTCTGTGCTCCATGTGATGCTGGTTGGTCTAAACACCAGTCCGTTGTTACCACTGATGATACAGAAACGTCAGGAAGCTCCTACAGAATCACGGTTTAGTAACGCAGCCTGCTGACAGGGGAGGAAGAGTAATCTTATTACTTTTTGTGCAATTGCAATCCTTTACTTGTTACTTGGAAAAAGTAATTGGATTACTGCCGCTGGGGGCTCAATAGTCCTCCGTTTGGCCTAAATTCCACGCCGTAGTCTTGCCACAAGTTCTAAAGAGGAAGCAGATGAGGACGGCTGAAGCTGTTAGATTAACTCTCCTCTGACATCAGGCTGCATCGACACTAGAATGACACCATGTGATGGATACAGTTAGTATTCATTGGTACTGTGCTGAAAACTGGAGAAAATACGTGTCTCATTGCCAAAATAGGAACTTTGATATCACACACCCCTAGCTGAGATCCACATGGACCTGAGACCAGCCCTCGAGGCTGTGGACAGTCCAAGTCCCTGAGGGAGGAGCCCGCTGCACCACCACACCAAACCAGATCCAGATCCTGACTCCTACCTTTCTATAGAACTCAGGATAACCCAAAACCCAGCATGACTAGTGTTTGACCTGATGAACAGAACAGATTACATTTATGATGCAAGATTCTTTTCTGTTTCTTCACCTAAAGTTTTCAGAAGTACAACACTCAGGAGACTCTGGTTGGTCTTCTCACTGCTTCCCAGCCCGATGAGGTCCTGGTCAACGTTGCAGGAGCTGTAGGAGAGTTTGTTCAAATACCAGCTAATAGGACAGCTTTCCTCCGAAGTGAGGGCATGAAGCTGCTAATTGATCTGCTCAAGCAAACTAACAGGGTATTTCAGTCTGACCAGTCATTTCATCCATGTAAGTCTCTCCTCTGCTGACTGACGTTTGCATTCTGTTGTTTAACCAGGCTCTACGCGTCAATGTGACCAGGGTTGTTGGTGCATGTGCCACAGATGAAGATAGCGTGGAGTAAGTGACATTTTACCGTGTTTTACAGTCAGATTAATCAGGTTAGTTAGGACCACTTCCTGTTTCTACAGACTCCACCCACTTTGAGTGATGTCAGCAGTGGGTGTGGTCCTAATAACTGGGAGAACTTCAGAATGACCCAGATATCTGTGAGTGGAGCCGACCCGACGGGTCAAACAAAGACTCGTTTTCTAACGTTTTCCATGAACAGCGAGGACAGCCAGCTGGCGTGGAGTCGATCAAACTGAGGCTGTGGCCCTTGCACCTCATAAGAAGTGACCAGGTGTTTTTGGGGCCGCTGCGTCATGTCGTAATGTAAAGAAACTGCTTAAAACATCAATAACAAGTCGCTGATGTTGAATTACATCCACCATGTTCTCTACAAAGCATAAAATAAAGATTTTGTTTTGTTCCAGTCAGGAATGGTTATTTTGTCTTCCCAACACGTTTCTTCTTCTCTCCCTTCAGAATCATAGTGCAGCTCGATGGAGTCCGCCTGGTGTGGTCCATGCTAAAAGTCCCCGATGAAGAGGTTCAGGCTAGCGCTGCATGGACCCTGTCTTCATGTCTTAAGAACGCAAAGGTACACTTCAGTGCTCTTCGATCCAATTCAGCTTCAGGTCATCTCAAACCAATAAACCCGATCATCTCAGGTCCAGATTCAGGACAGCTGGTTACAGTAATGAATAGGATGAAATTAGAATCATAAATGAGGATTAGTCAAATAAAGGAATCCTCCGTTCTAAGCAGCACAGTGGGGAAGAAAACTCAAACCTCAAGCAGAACCAGAACCAGGCTCAGAATGGCTGGATAACCAGTCCGAAATAACCCGGTACAGGACCAACTCGGTACCGGACCTGGTCCGAACCAAACCAGTCCGAAATGACCCAGTTCCAGACCTGAACCAGGACCCGGTCTGAACTCTAACAAACAACCTAAATGACTGACCGACGGTCGAGCTGATGAAATCAGAACACATGGACTCAATCAGCTGGGTTGTCACAAGCTGTCAAGAAGATTCTCTGAATAAATATCATTTAGCTTCCTCCTCCCTCTCCCTCTGCCAGCTACTCAGAGCTTCCAGGTCAAGTCCTGATCTGAGCCCAGCCTCCGGTCTTCTGTGTGCCTGAAGCACGCACAGTAGACCCCAAAGAAACAGGAAGTACATCACACGACCTTTGGGTCTGGTAAGAAAAGTGAGAGAACATTTAAAAACTACACCTAAATGCACTGATAGTCTGTATACTGATGGGTCGTTTAGTTTAACGTTCATGGTTCTTTTAAAACTAGTTTGTGATTCCAGACCACTTCCTACCAGCTTTATTTATAAAGCACTTTATACCCAAAAGACCAAATAAAATAAACATGACACACCAAAAATTCAATACAATATCAAATAAATTATTAGTTATGATCATATAATCAATTAAAATAATAAAAGTTATAAAAAACAAAAGAAGATGAAAAACTAAAAATGTGATTAAATAGAACCTGTCGTTGTGTGAAAGGCCTGAGAAAGACGGTGGCTTTCAGGGCGGGTTTGAACTCGGACAGGGACCAGGTCTGTCTGATGAACAGGGGAAGGCCGTTCAACGTTTGGGAGCTAGCACCATAGATATCATATATATATCACTAGATGCCCTATGTGGGACTCTACGGCGTCCCTACGTGGCGGCCATCTTGCTTCGTACAGCTGACGTTCTGCTCTCTATGGCAGCAGATGGAAGGTGAGCGATAAACTGAACTAAAAACACTCAGAACTCGATTAAAAATGAACAGATTTACAAACGGGTTACTTTCTTACAAACCTTATTATGTGTAGACTTGAGATTTGATACTTTTACAATTTATGAATTTCCCGACCATTATTGTTGTTTTGATATATATTCACAGCCACGTCTCTGACGTTTATAAAAATGCAAACCGTTTGAAAATCGGTAAAAAATTGAGCAAGTTAGAGGTATTTATTAGTACATGCTCCATTGACACCAATGTAAGAAATGAGCAGCTGTACGAAGTAAGATGGCCGTCGGTGTAGGGACGTCGGGGTCCATTGATGAACAGTGCGGGTGAGACATCTAGTGATATATATGATATCTATGGCTAGCACAGCAAAGCACGGTCTCCTCTGAGCTTCCAATCTTCTTCTTCTTCCTCCTCCTCCTGTGAGACTAGTGGGGCGGCGCCCTAGCGCCCCCTATTGACGGGCCACCACTGGGGCCCGTCAATAGGGGGACCACCAGGGTGGTGGTCCCCTATTTAAAAAGGGGGACCACAGGGTGTGTTTCTACTACAGGGGGATCACACTCCTGAGCCTCCCTGGTAAGGTCTATGCAGGGGTTCTGGAGAGGGGGTCCGGTGGATAGTCGAACCTCGGATTCAGGAGGAACGATGTGGTTTTGGTCCTGGCCATGGAACACCGGACCAGCTCTATACTCGTAGCAGGGTCCTATAGGGTGCATGAGAGATTACCCAACCAGTCTACGTGTGTTTTGTGGACTTGGAGAAGGCATTTGACCGTGTCCCTCGGGGAGTCCTGTGGGGGGGAGGGGGGTGCTCTGAGAGTATGGGGTACCAGGCCCCTTGATACGGGGTGTCAGGTCCCTGTAAGATCTGTGTCAGAGCTTGCTCCACATTGCAGCAGTAAGTCTGGACTCGGCCAAGGCTGCCCTTTGTCACTGGTTTGTTGAGAACTTTTACAGACAGGATTTCTAAGTGCAGCCAAGGTGCTGAGGGGATCCTGTTGGTGGTCTGAGGATCAAGTCTCTGCTTTTTGCAGATGATGCGGTTTTGTTGGCTTCATCGGACCGTGATCTCCAACGTTCGCTGGAGCAGCTCTCAGCCGAGTGAGAAGTGGCCAGGATGAGAATCAGAACCCCCAAGTCTGAGACCATGGTCTGGAAAAAGGTAGAATGCCTTTTCTGGGTGGGGGATGAAGTCCTGCCCCAAGTGAAGGAGTTCAAGTATGTCGGGGTCTTGTTCATCGATCGGTGGATTGGTGCTGGTCTACAGTGATGTGGGCGCTGAACCAGTCTGTCGTGGTGAAGAGAGAGCTGAGTCAAAAGGCAAAGTTCTCGATTTACTGGTCGATTTACGTTCCTAACGTCATCTATGGTCAGCTTTGGGTACTGACTTAAAGAACGAGATTGTGGATACAAGTGGCCAAAATGATGTTCCTCCGCAGGATGACTGGGCTTTCCCTTAGCAATAGGGTGAGGAGCTCAGTCCACCGGGAGAGGCTCAGAGTAGATCCACTGCTCCTTCACACTGAGAGGAGCCAGTTGAGATGGCTCTGGCATCTGGTAAGGATGCCTCCTGAGCGTCGCTGGTGAGGTGTTCTGGGCACGTCCAACCAGGATTAGACCTAAAGGAAGACCCAGGACATGCTGGAGGAACTATGTTTCTGGGCTGACCTGGGAGCATCTTAGGTTCCCCCTAGAGGAGCTGGACGAAGTGGCTGGGGAGAGAGAAACCTGGGCTTCTTTGCTTAGGCTGTTGCGCCCACAACCCGTCCTCGGAGAAGTGGAGGAAAATAGATGGATGATGGGAAGGAAAGTAAATCTATACCATGGTTTCTGGAATGGGATGGACAGTTCATCACTTAACCTCTCAACATAGCTAACTTTTAAATCATTATTTCAGTAAGAAAATGAACAAGTTAAAGCGGCTCTCTGGATTATTTTTCTCTGTATCAAAGTTTTCTAAATGTTCTAAATGATATTTCAGGTCTAAACTATGATCTATGGGTTGAGTTCCACAACATCTGTCATTCTGATGAAGACCCTCCTTCCTCCTAGAGACCCCTTTCCATTATTTCTTGCCGCCGACATTTTTCAGCCAATGAAATTCAAATGTCTGCATTCTCTCAACATGCACGCGCATCGACCAAACCTGTACCAGTAGGGGGCGCTGTCGTACAGGACGCTCCGTGTGTTTCTCTGTTTACCGTCTCGTTCACTGAGGACTCACAGCTCATTTCTACTAAAAACCTACCCATTCTCCAGCTAAAGACGGATTTATTTTTATTTTTAAACCTTTCACCTCACAGAATGGCAAGGCTTGACAGGGTTACGCGTTTATTTTGGTCAGAAAGTTCATCCAGGGCCGAGTCAAGTTCAGCTTCAGAGTCCAGCAGCAGCTCTCTGCTAACAGAGCTAATATCAGAAGCAGCAGGGACAGAGAGGGCTCTTCAGACCCTCGTAGTGTTGGAATAAGATTGTGAACTGTGAGTGATTAAACCCTACACACTGAGCGGTACAGTTCATGTCCGAAGTATATGCGCCGCGTGCACGCGCGCACACACGACCGGACGCGCGTGTCGAGATGTTTTGAGGAGGAGCCTTTGGACGCTAGATTCAAAAACTGTTCTCCTGATGAAATGATCCAGAGAGCGGCTTTAAAAAGTGAGATGAGTCAAATGAATAACAAATAGTTTGGTCAAAAAGGAGATGATGGTAGGTAACACTGTAAATCTGAATGTGCTAAAGTGATAAAAACCATCTGGTGTAGGTAATACGGACTCAACGTGACTAAAATGAGTTGCACATTGAATTGTTATCCCCGTTTGTCATGTGATCACTTTAAGTTTAGGAAAGCCTATTTATCCACATTTTTGGAAAACAGCAGAATTGATACCATTATGAAACAAAGCTAAGCTCCCTTCTGGTGGCTCTACTGGACCTGTTAGCCTGCTGCCCTCTCTGAGTCAGGTCATGGAGACATTCACAGTTAATGATTTAAATACGGAGGATCAACCTGCACATAGAGCTGGACTTTCTGACTCAGATGACTGGAGGAGTGAACTAGACTAGGAACAGTGTGATTAGACATCCCAAACACCAGCAGCTTGAGACTGGAACAGTTGACTAAACACCCAGAACTCTGACATCTACTAGCTTTAGATCTAAACTCCATCAGATGCTCTGGTTGGTCGCCCACTGTTGTTCAGATCGTCTGATTGTGTTTGTTCTTATGCTCCGTATTTGTTTCAGGTGTATTTTGATTGTGTTGTTGTTCTCTTGCACTTTTTTCCGAGGCTCTACCAGGTCATGTTTGTAAATGAGAACATGTTCTCAAACACTGTAGCTGCTAAAGGAAAGGTTGAATAAAAAGTCCCTTCCTGTCTTTGCTGGTGATTTTCACTGAGCACCAGCTAATCACTATTATAACTTTGAAGCTGTAAATTATTTGACGGTCTCGATTCTTATATATTGTATCCTTGTGTGAGTCACTTTGCCTCTGGTGACCCTGAATGTCCCCCTGAGGGACGATAAAGGACTTTTCTAATAGGAGACTCTTTCTCAATAGGATGCTGCACAAATAGTGAAATTCCTCATCAGTGGATTGTTTGTGATTGTTGATCTGCTGAAGTCAACAAACATGGAGGTCCTGGCAGGCGTTTGCGCCATCGTCTGTGAAATAGCCAAGGACAAGCAGACCCTGGGAGCGCTGACGTCCATGGGACTGGTTCCATCGCTGGCCCGGCTGACGAGCGCGGTAAGAACATCCTTTATGACCTCATTTACAGGGTTCATCCTACCACAATAAGGACCACACCCACCAGTGACATCACTCACAGTGGGCGGAGTCTCAATAGAGTTAGTTTTAAAATGTACCTTGAGTCATTCAGGACAAACTGTCCACTCAAACGAGACCTGTCAACTTCAGTCCTTTGACTGAAGACATGATGTGAAAAAACATCAATCAGTCTCATTCAGAGGAGAATGATTTAAATCAGTCTTTATTTCTAGGATGGGATGAAAATGATGCAGATCAATCACACTGTGACATATAAAGCCCAAAATGAGTTTTATTACAGATGACTGTTTTATGATGAATAAGAACTCATCTAACTGGAATTCAAAGGGTTGCATCCTGTTTGAGCAGGACTGACGTTGTTGAACAGATTTATGCAGAAAAAGATGAAAGGTTTATTCATTTGTGAAGTTTTATAGAAGTTTTTAGGGTGTGGACTTTTCCCCGATGAGTCGAGAGGCACTGGGATGAGGACCAGTCCTCCAGGTCTGAGACCTGCTCCTGGTCAGGAGAGAGGTCCTCCCTCAAGCGGAGGAGTTCAAGTATCTCAGGTTGTTGACTAGTGAGGGAAGGAGGGAGACGGACAGGTGGATCAGACACGGTGAAGACGGAGCTGAGCCAGAAAACAAGGCTCTAGACTCACCATGGGTCTACGTCTCAGTCCTCACCTGGTCGTGAGCTTTGGGTAATGGAGGAGGAGCTGGTGGAGGAGGAGGAGCTGGTGGAGGAGGAGGAGCTGGTGGAGGAGGAGGAGCTGGTGGAGGAGGAGGAGCTGGTGGAGGAGGAGGAGAGGACGGTGGTGGATTCTCTACTTCTCATCATGTCAACTCGTTCTGTTCTCTGATGTCTGTTAACTTTCTAACTCGTTCATAATGATCTCGTCTCTTATCGAGTTGTAAAGCACTTCGTCATGTTCATATTGAGAGGCGCTATAATAATAAATAAAACGTCTTCTTCTCCCACTTGGGACGCTGCGACCCGGACCGTGATGAGTGGAGGAAAGTGATGTGAGGGGCGAGACTCAAGAGGGTAGTAGTCTAATAAATACCTGAAAACTAGCTGCTAGCTTGTTACTGATCTGCAGCAGCGTCTCTCCATTAGTGGACTACTTCCTGTTTCTATAGACTCCGCCTGCTTTGAGTGATGTCAACTGGGTGTGGTTTCTACTGTAGATAACTAGCTAACAGCCCCCTGCTGACTGACCCACTGTTTCTGAGCTCTGATTGGCTCTGCTGACCCCCTGTTTCTGAGCTCTGATTGGCTCTGCTGACCCACTGTTTCTGAGCTCTGATTGGCTCTGCTGACCCACTGTTTCTGAGCTCTGATTGGCTCTGCTGACCCACTGTTTCTGAGCTCTGATTGGTTCTGCTGACCCACTGTTTCTGAGCTCTGATTGGCTCTTCTCTCTACAGACCAACAACAAGCTTCAACGCCACCTGGCTGAAGCCATCGGTTGCTGCTGCAATTTTGACCCCAATATTCCGTCGTTCGGTGAGGCTGGCGTCATCGTTCCTTTGGTGAATTACCTAAAGAAGTCCAAAGACGGCTCAGTCCATCACTACACAGCCATGGCCCTAAACGAGTTGTCCTGGGACCCCAACAACATCATCGCCATGCACAAGGCAGGAGTGGTCAAGGTCTGTTACACTGAATGACAGCTCCATTTGAAGTCCTGGTGAATTGTTTGTAGGCAAATTACAGAACGTCTTTCTGTCTGGAGGCTACATTAGCCTTAGTGTTTATGTTTATGTGTTTGGCAGGATGGTAAATGTCCTGTATTTATACAGCACTCCCCAAAGTGCTGCACAACACAACAGTCACTCACACATTCACACACTGTAAGTAAGTAAGTAAGTAAGTAAGTAAGTAAGTAAGTAAGTAAAGTTTATTTCTATAGCACCTTTCACTGAAAAAATCACAAAGTTCTTCACAGAAAACAGAATCAAACATGATAAAACAAATAAAATCAATAAAACAAACAAAATATCATTACAAATCAAAATCATTAAACAACAACAAGAGAACACAAAATAGTTATTTAAAAGCAGTTTTGAATAATTGGGTCTTCAGCTGCTTTTTAAAGGAGTCCAGACTGTCTATACAGCGTCAGACTAAAGGAAGGTCATTCCAAAGTCGAGGTGCAACAGACTGGAAGGAGAGATCACCTGGACTTTAAATCTGGTCCTTGGAACTGTTAGTAGATTCTGGTCTGTGGACCTGAGGACTCAGGTTAGAACTGTTAGTAGATTCTGGTCTGTGGACCTGAGGACTCGGGTTGGAGCTGTTAGTAGATTCTGGTCGGTGGACCTGAGGACTCAGGTTGGAACTGTTAGTAGATTCTGGTCTGTGGACCTGAGGACTCAGGTTGGAGCTGTTAGTAGATTCTGGTCTGTGGACCTGAGGACTCAGGTTGGAACTGTTAGTAGATTCTGGTCTGTGGACCTGAGGACTCAGGTTGGA
>SSNR01000144.1:1460343-1514976 GCA_006937965.1 Callopanchax toddi | reverse complement strand
AGACAGCTTATTGATGTCCAACCCTCGCTCTCCTGCAGAAACTAGAGTTATTCTGGTTTATGGTCCAGATTTGAGCACATTCCTCAGAACTATTGAAACTACTGACTGCCTGTCGCTCACTTATTATATAATAATAGGTTAAGGGTTACAATTACATGCTCTGTGTGGTAACACAGACCTCCTATTTGAGATCCTTAGCTCAGTTTTTATTTACTTAATCATTGTGAGATTCCTATCTCAGTTCCCTAGTAACCTGACCTTGTCTATGGGGCCAAAATAGGATCAGTGCAATGTAAATGAAAAAAAACATTTTGAAAATTCAAAAAAAAATTGCAAACTCAAAAAAAAATTGAAATTTCAAAAAATGAAATTGTGAATTCGAAAAAAAAATTGCAAACTCAAAAAACAAAACGAAACTCATAAACCAAAAACTGTAATCAAAGAAAAAAATTCCATAAATGAAAATGGGTATTTAAAATAAAAGAAATAAAACTCATATCCTAAGCAGCATTCATGTAATCATTCATTCTTTTTTTATTTGTTAAGACTGCTTTTTGAATTTTCAGATTGTTTAGCAGTTTTTACGTTCCTCCTTTTTTCATTCTCAGTCCAAAAAGTTACGTTTACAGTTCTTTTTTTTACGGTTTCAAAGCTGAGCCTGATTTTACGTGGGGGCGGGCTTAGAGCCCATTGGCTTCCTAGGAAATGATTGACATTGGGTGACGGAGGATAGGTCCGACGTCATTTCCTCTCAAATTTTTTAATCTGTTTATGGCGCTGGAGCGAGTAGATTCAGCCAAAGAAGAAGCGCGAGTAGTCTGGAGCTAGAGTTACTACCTCTGATGTTGTTAACTAAACGCTGGGATGGCGGACAATCGGTCATCTGCGGTAGGTTTAATTTTGTGTTCATGTCTCGTTTCTGCAGTTAAAAGTTATGTTTGAGTTAGAGTAGCGACTGCTTCATTTTAGCGGCTAACCAAGTTAGCCGCAGCTATATTCCAAAGAGCAGCATATTGTCAGTTCACAAACTATTTTGTATGAAGGTATAACAGTTTTCAAGATATCCACCCATTTACTAATTAGCTGGTGGCTTATTTATCCAAGGACCAGATTTAAAAGTCGAGGTGATCGCTCTTTATAGTCTGTTGCACCTCGATTGTGGAATGAACTTCCTTTAGTTTTACGCTGTCAGTATGGACACCTTTAAAAAGCAGTTGACGACCCAATTATTTAAAACCGCTTATAACTAAATCTTTTATGTTCTCTTATTGGTGTTTAAACATTTTATTTGTACTTCGAAATATATTTGTATTTGTTTTATTATTTTAATTTGTTTTTATAGTCTTATTTTGTCTAAGAAATTTAAATCTTTTATTATTTTTATATCTTTTGGTAGTCTTTTATTTTATCATGATTCTTTTGGTTCTTTGTCTTTTAATCATGTTAAATTTTGTTTTTGTGTAGCTCTTGTGATTTATGTCTGTGAAAGGTGCTATATAAATAAAATTTACTTATTTGTACTTGTGTTTAGGCAAACTTTATCACAACATAGGTTTACTAAATAATATAATATTGGGGAAATGTTGGTATACAGTAAACTTTTTGTTTCTTTTTAGGAAATGTTGGAGAACCAAATTATGGCAAGACTTCTTCAAAGAATTATTGATGCAAGTCGCCACCCACTGGATCTTCATTTCCTGAGTTTTGTCTGCAATCATGAGTTGACTTTCATCCAGTCACTTACAAACCAAATTACAATTCCTCAAGATGTAATAATGGCCCTGTCAAACCTTGGTGAGGTGGTGGCAGCAAAACTCGAAGAAAGGACTGCACCTTCAATAGGGATAGAGGTAGTAGAAGGTAGCATGGGACAACTGAAATACCAAGTCAGTAAAGATAGTCTGCAGAATTTGGTGGATTTTGATCTATCAATCCCATCCATATCGAGACTTATGGGGATCTCAACATCAACAGTAAAACGTGCACTAAAGGAAAATGACATCGCTATTAGAAGAACATACAGCAATATTTCAGACGACCAACTGGATGATCTTGTGAGATCTATTAAGATGAGGTCACCAAACATGGGCTCTCGAATGCTAAAAGGACGACTCCGCGCACTTGGTCATCGCATCACTTGGACCAGGACATGGGCATCAATGAAACGTGTTGATGCTCTAGGTGTGGTGACCAGAGCCACACATGTTGGATGTGTGGTAAGGAGATCTTACAGTGTGCAGGCACCACTTTCCCTTGTTCATGTGGACACAAATCATAAACTCATAAGGTTGGTTATCATCATTGCAACAGTTTACATTTTTAGTGTAACAGGTCCTAATTTTGAAACTTGTCCTGTTAATTAGGTATGGGTTTGTCATATTCGGAGGCATAGATGGCTTCTCAAGAAAGGTAAGAAATTATTTTAGAGCTGGATTGATATTAGAGATTAATAGAAATTACTTAGAGATATCTCGTATTGCAGTTGCATGGTTGTTTAGCAGTGTTTTTTTAACAATCTAATTTTCACTGTGTTGACCTTTTTGTTATATGTAGATCATGTACCTGGATGCCTCAACTGACAACAAAGCATCGACTGCCTTTGGATTTTTCTTTGGATCTGTTGAGAAGAATGGCCTCCCATTACGGTAAGAGTATTTCTTAATACCACACACACTGTAAAACTGGTAGCGCATTTCCAATTAAGAATTGTACTTTTTTAAACGAATGGAATAAAAAGACACTGGAGAAATGCTGTATTTTGTCAATAAGGCATTTGCAGCATGGCCAATACTGTATTCACAATATTTTTTTATATCCATTTTAATCTCAATATACACCTCAGTGAATGGTCTTTATTGTGATTTAGTTTGGCATTTTTTTGTTGAGATAAAATTAAATAGGTATAAGTAAAAGTATAAACTTATCAGAACCAATAGGGGAGGAAAAACTGCATCACGCTAAATTTGCACGATAAGGACTTACAGTTAAACCATTTAAGGCTGTTTATGACTGTAGTGTTGGCAGCACAACACTAGTTTACATGTAGATTTCTCTGTCCTAAATAAATACAACTGGTATTTGTGCATCATATAAACAACTTTCACATAATTAATTCTATTTAAACTAAATACTTTTTTCCTGCTAACTTGTAAAGTGTAGTACTGTAATGGAGTCACACCCACTATAACACAATAATAAAATGCCAAAGTATCAGTTCCTATCAATATTTCTAATAAGCCAGTAACAATTTCAAAGATTTGTGCCTTTGTGAACTACTATGATGGTATAATTTGCCTACTTTGTGTTCAGGGTACGTGGAGATCAGGGAGTCGAAAATGTGGATATCGCAAGATACATGTTCACTGTCCGTGGCTGTGGAAGAGGAAGTTTCATGTCAGGAAAGAGTGTTCACAATCAACGGTATGTATAAATGACAAATTAAATTTATTTTTTGCAGATATTACTTAAATGAAAAATATGTGCACCCTTATATTTGTGTTCATATATATATGTATGTATGTACATATGCAAGTATATATTAATGAGAAAAATACCCAGAGAGAAACTCTGTGTATTTAGATTGATGGGAGAACAGTTATTTCAAATGACTGTCTCACCTCTAATTTTTTTGCAGCATAGAAAGGCTATGGCGGGACCTGTGGATGGCAGTCACAAACACCTACTACCATATGTTGCATAGTCTGGAAGAAGAGAATTCACTAGACCCCACCAACCATCTTCACCTTTTTGCAGCCCATTATGTGTTCCTACCCCAACTACAGGCAGATCTGTGTACTTTCATTCATGGGTGGAATGATCATCCCCTCCGAACAGAGCAGAACCTGACCCCAAATCAACTCTGGGAGATGGGAAGGGCACAGAATCCAGACTGCTCCACAGACCATCCACAGGTAATGATGCTAATCATTATGACACATTTGGCTCTATTATCTTTCATTTCTTTAAGATTGTAAGTATCACTATAGTTGGCAAATACTGTTGTCATCTTAAAACTTTCAATAATCCTCAGAAGTACCTGTATATGTGGATTAATACATAAGGCTTATAACTTTAGATCTGAATTCAATGGAAATTGCCTTAAGAGACAGTAAACAGTGTGTTTACAGTGTTAAAGAGCATACTGCAATCAGAAAACTGACATAACTTTTTCAACAGCATGATGTTGACCAAAGTCCAGCAGTTGAAGAAGATGAAGAACTTCCCGGAGTTGTGGTTCCACCGGTCACATGTCCTCTCTCACAGCAGAGTCTGGCAGACCTCAGAGCAACCTTCAATCCAACTGCTGCATCAGATGATCATGGACAAGGACTGTACATCTCGGTTCTTAACTATGTTCAGCTTCACAGCTCCCTTTAAGATTTAAACTCTGACCTTATTTAGGGGCTAAGTTTTATTTGGAAAAAAAAAGTTTTTTGTTCTGAATGTTTTGAATTGTAGACATTTTCCATGTTTTCCTTTTCAGTTATTTCAACTGTTCCTAGCCAAGTGTAATTATTTAATTTCAATAAATACATGGAAGACTAAAGCACTGAATTCATTAAGCTGACATGAACATATCCTCAAACCCCAGAAATAAACTTTTGAAACACATTTATTAGTTAAGCTCAACAGTTATATTAAAGCTGTATTATAAAGTGACCAAACAATCAAAAGTCAAGTACAGCACAAGCAACAAGTTATAGTGCTGTCTAACGGAACTATTACAGAACAGCTGTGGGTGAAAACTGCTGCACCACAGATCCTATTTTAAACCATCTGGAATCCTTTGCCAAATGTAATGGCAGTTGTCATGTTTTCTTTAAACTCCTCATAAGTGCAGAGGTGAGCAGTTGGAAATGTTACAGTTTGTGAACATGCACTCACAACAGGGAAGCACAATGAATGATCAGGCATGCGTTCAAAACAGTCATGCTCAAAACAGACTGTGATTTTGAAGCTCTGTCTCTCTGACAGTAGGAGGTGCCGATGGGACTGTCCCGTGAACCACTGCATGACCTTCGGGACAGTAAGCTGATCATCTCTGGCTGGCTGGTTATCTTGAAAGGAAAAAAATGACCCATGATTATAGTTGTAACAATATTTTGTCATTAATAGTCTGCACTGTGATTAGAATTAGAAAGGCATTACACTTAAATCTGTAGTTATGTATTATTAACTGTAAGGCGCTGTATTGTGTAAGCATTTGTATAATGGCAGTACATACCTTCAAGTTCATTCAGAAAATCCTGAAAGTGGTTCAAGATTTCTACTTCTTTGTTGTGCTTATTGGAACCACTTTCACTCATTTGAGGGGCAAGGTGTGAAACAATGTAGTTGGCATCAACCTGGAAAACACATGGGAACACAGTTGTAGTGTTATATTGTATGACGACCCTTTACTATCCAAAAAAGGCAAATAATACCTTGTCATCATTGTCCATGACAAAAAGAGCACGACAGTGTTCTGGTTTCTCCTTCAGGACAGTAGTCAAATTGTACACATCCAGCCCATCCCGCAGATCCTTCAACATGGGAGTACGTTGCATTGTTGCATGCAAAGCAATGGCTCTTAAAAAGAAAATGTATTACATAATTATTTGATGAAATTTAAAGAAAATAATCAGCTATAAAATAATGTCTATGTGATTAATGGGCACCTGATTATCTCCTCTTTTTTCTCCATATTGATGGGGCCTGTGTAACCACAGTTAAGAATTTCCTCTGTATAAGGCGATACGTCCTCTGACTCCTCAAGCTTGAAGAACAAGAAAAATTGGTAACTGAATCAGTCTTGTTTTATAAAACTGTTATAAAACAGCACACAGAACAGTTTGTCTTGAAATTTGTGAAAGACAAAAGTTTGGGGGTGTAAAAGACCTCAATCATCAACCTACCTCTTTTATCAAACTTCTCAGCTGTGGCTCATGTATGTCATTTTTAGTGACATGTGTCAGCTTGCCAGTAGCGAGGAAACTGAAACACCACTCCTGCAGGAATTTGGGGGCAGGTCCACCCTGGGCAAGACTTACAGCAAAGACTTCCCCTGCAACTCTGACAAAATGGAAAAATCTTGTTACTTCAATTGTTCTGCAGGATAATATTTTCCCTACCTTTGCTTAGGAGGTTAGCATTTTGATACTTTGTAAAAACTTCAAGTTCCCTGACAGTCACATGGGCAGGTGTAGGTACTTCATTCAAATCAGGTGTGCTGCTGTATTCTGGAAAATATCTTTTGGCACAGGGGATATTTTTTTATTGTGGTCTAGCTCTATGGGCTGGCACCAACTATCATGCTATCTTACTAAAACAACATTTATAGTACCTATATAGTGTAAATAGTTACTATTTGCAGAAGTGAAAATGTACAAACCTGAACAGTCCGTTGTCTAAGTCACTGATGGAATATTTTGGCATTTTTCCCTTCCTTTCTTCCCCTTCAAACAGTCGCTCTTCCAAGGCAGCAACCATTTCTGAGTAGTGAACAGAAGATTAAGATAACCCATTTAATCAGTCTGGGGATATAATTATCAATATATAAAAATTGCTATATAAATTAACCATCAGCCACACACAAAAAAGGATTTACCTGTCAGGAACTCCAGTCTTAAGGCTCCTGTGTCCACTCCCGCCTCTCCAATGAAGGTGACTCTCAATGGGTTAACTGGGGATCCATTTTTTTGACGTTGCCATAGCTTTATGCCTCGCTCTAGGATGCCATCTCTTGACACACAGAGATGAAACTCTCTACTTTTGTCAATCTGTGAAGCCAGCCAATGCAGAACATCTTCTTCGCTGTTAAAGGATGTATAATAACCAATATCTTCAGAATGAATACAGTATTAACACTGAAATAAAATGCAAAAGTTCAAAACTTACCATAATATTTTGTGCACCTCGGTGGAGTCATTCAGTGTGTCTCGGGGCACAGTGCTTTCTGACAGATGGCTTTCAGAGCTTATGAAACCAACAAAAAGACTAATCATGTAGTAATACAAAGAACTGAAATTTGACAAAACAAATGTTATTTATTGCAACTTAAAATCATACCCCATTTCTCCACACAAACTAGCATGCCTGGGTAACTCAGATGCAGTGAACATCCCTCCACATATGGGACATGCTGCATCAGCTATCTGAAGCTGATACACACAAAAACATTAAATGAATATGTAACAAACATCATAATATAAAACATCCTACATACACAATACATGAATAGCATTAACGTTCATGTCAATTGGTTTATTATGGATATCTACTGTACAAAAAAAATAGAATTTACCATTTCATCTTCAGATGAAGATATCTTCTCAATGCTAGTTTCAACATCCAGATGGCCATCAACATCAGGTAGCTAAAAAAAAAAAAAGGGCAGATACCATCAGCTAAAACTAAAGGCTGATTTAAAAATGTAAAGTGTGCAGTGTAAATTCTGATACATTTGACAATTATGATTAAATTATTTACCTCCTCATCTTCAGATGAAGATATTTTTGTAATGCAGTCTTCAACATGAAGAGCTAACACCTGCAGTGGCATTTCACGACCACATGCCTTGCATGTTGCTTTTGGCATAGTCTCATATTCTTTTGCATCATCTGGGAGTGGACTCAAGTCTAGTTCCTCTTGTAATGGAACAACGTAAATGGCTGTTTTACCAGCTCCTGTGGCTGCCTTTAATTGGGCTCCTGTGTAACCCTCGGGATCTGGTGGAATGACATTCAGACGCCTTCTTCCATGGCCTCCTATAATTGAAAGACTGAGTGAGTGAGTTAATTAATTGATTCACTGATTTGAGAAATACATTATGAAACATGACAAAGCACCTGATGCTTTTTTAAGCAGCCATCCTCCTGTTAAAACCTTCATTTTAGGATAAGCTTCACTCAGCTGGGTTGACACCTATTGATAAAAGAAACACCACAATTTCGATATGTAATTTAAAAAAAACTCTTTTCAAAATTCAAATGTGGCAATTGTTTGAAATATATAAGGTGAACAGATCTCTTTGAACTGCTAATTTCATTGTTCTGAATTTTACCTGTGCATGGTCCATGTCCTCTGATATTATTAGGTTTCGTTTCCCCAATCCCGCCAGAACATGCTCAAGTTCTTCTGAAGGATGTGGTGTACTTTCAGCATTTTTGGGTAGTAGGTAACAACTACAGCGAAAACTTTTAGGCACCTTTGTAGCTTTGCCGGCGTTACTGCCACAGTGGAAACGTCTTTTACCCAGCAATTTCTGCCTTTGAAAGACAGCAGGAAAAGATCTGAAATCAAATGAATACACCATTAATAGACAGATAATAGCTGGTACTGAACATTAAATAAAAAAGACCAATGTATATAAGCTTTATTTACTATTTTAGCCAAAATAATAGACCACAATTACTCTAAATTTATTCATCAAAATGAAGCTGACTTAAACCTGCCATCTCTTGTTGTACAGTGGGTGTCACATTCCGTCCCTGATGGGTCTGAGTCTGGATCGGGGTATGATGGGTTTGGGGCATCTCTCCCTGCTGGTTAGGTAACCGAGATGGTGTCTGGCCCTGAACTTCTTGCACACTTTGCTGAAGCACACTGATCAGAGCATGCACCGCAGATGAGATGTCACCACTTACGTTAGTCTGGAGGACCAGTACAGGGAGTTGACATATATTTGGTTATTACAACTAACTTAGCAATACGTTTGTGTGTAGAATAAATATGCTTCATGCTTTGTGATTAGGCTAGTTCATACCGTATACTAACGAACGTTACCTAATCACGTGTAATAAAGAGATCTTAAAGGAACAAAATATATTCATTTTTCAAGTTTAAAACTGTTATACCTTCATACAAAATAGTTTGTGAACTGACAATATGCTGCTCTTTGGAATATAGCTGCGGCTAACTTGGTTAGCCGCTAAAATGAAGCAGTCGCTACTCTAACTCAAACATAACTTTTAACTGCAGAAACGAGACATGAACACAAAATTAAACCTACCGCAGATGACCGATTGTCCGCCATCCCAGCGTTTAGTTAACAACATCAGAGGTAGTAACTCTAGCTCCAGACTACTCGCGCTTCTTCTTTGGCTGAATCTACTCGCTCCAGCGCCATAAACAGATTTAAAAATTTGAGAGGAAATGACGTCGGACCTATCCTCCGTCACCCAA
This sequence comes from Callopanchax toddi, assembly GCA_006937965.1. Lineage (NCBI taxonomy): Eukaryota > Metazoa > Chordata > Actinopteri > Cyprinodontiformes > Nothobranchiidae > Callopanchax > Callopanchax toddi. The sequence goes on along the minus strand of SSNR01000144.1, from coordinate 1,505,814 downwards.
TGTCAATCATTTCCTAGGAAGCCAATGGGCTCTAAGCCCGCCCCCACGTAAAATCAGGCTCAGCTTCGAAACCGTAAAAAAAAGAACTGTAAACGTAACTTTTTGGACTGAGAATGAAAAAAGGAGGAACGTAAAAACTGCTAAACAATCTGAAAATTCAAAAAACAGTTTTAACAAATAAAAAAAGAATGAATGATTACATGAATGCTGCTTAGGTTATGAGTTTTATTTCTTTTATTTTAAATACCCATTTTCATTTATGGAATTTTTTTCTTTGATTACAGTTTTTGGTTTATGAGTTTCGTTTTGTTTTTTGAGTTTGCAATTTTTTTTTCGAATTCACAATTTCATTTTTTGAAATTTCAATTTTTTTTTTGAGTTTGCAATTTTTTTTTTGAATTTTCAAAATGTTTTTTTTCATTTACATTGCACTGATCCTATTTTGGCCCCATACTTGTCACTTTCCTGTCTCCAGTCGTTCCACTCAGCTGTCGTCCTCCTGAATGAATGGAGCAATGATATGATATTTAATTAATATTTAATGAATTTAATAGTTGGAAAACTGTCACAGCTGAACAAAAAAGCCTCTTCAATTGTCTGCAGAGCAGGATCAATTCTCTTTATGCTAAAATGAGCCTTTAATGCTACGTCGTCATGGTTTCTTGCCACATGCAAATTTGTCGTGTTGCCCGAGTATTTGACTCTGCCGTTGTTCTATTCTGAGATCTTAAGGAAGCGGAGGACTGCTGAGGACTAATTACTGCATTTAACAAGTGGTCGGAGGTTTAAATGTAACACAAAAACAAACTACTGTAAAGTTTTTGCATATACATAATTAATAAGAAATTGATATTGTGCTTTAAAGCTGCACTCAGCGACGTTGTAAACAAGCTAGGTATCACTAGACACAGACAGGTTCTGGTTCAAACTCAACAGGAGGAGGAAAATAGAAAAGGTGAGGACACATGATAGCAGGAAGCAGCTCCCTCAAAGCTGACTGTAGTTTTTTCTCAAAGCTAATCTTCAGTAACGACTAGTAGCTGCTGTTTGTTACCTGGATGTTTTTTTTCTTTTCCACACAGGTTCATTTAAATGTTACTGTGTTGTTTCATTCTGTTCTTGTTCAAACTATACAGAATGGACGGTTAAAGCTGTATCGTTGCTTACTATGAACTTTATTTAACACATGCTCAGCTTCATTACAAGTACTGTAGCCTAGCTGATTCTCCACTTGTGTTTTACTCAAATCAGTCCCCCCAGGAACATAACCTGTAACTAACATTCCACTTGTTACATGTGTGATGATCTGAGCTTTAAGTTGTTTACCTAGCTCAACGTTTATTAATATTTTACTTACAGACTTTATTTTTATCATTTAAATATTTTTTGCACTCTGTTTCATGTTGGATAGTTAGAAGTTATTTAAATAATTAACATTTGATATAATATCTGTTTGTAGACTGGTCAATAATGTTGTAGTAAATGGTCTGTATTTATAGAGCGCTTTCTGAATTTTACACACATTTTGCATAATTTCTGATGATAAATAAATAAATAAACCATAAAATGTGTTAATTATTCAGATTAGGGATGTACCGATACCACTTTTTTCAAAACCGATCCGATACCGATACTTAAATCTGAGTACTCGCCGATACCGAGTACCGATACTTCTACCACACACAAAAAAATGCAACAAATTGGAATACAGGTTTTATTTTTTTCTTCTCTGCTTTTTACAACAAATAACTGAGTTAGATTTTTTTTTTAAATAATTAAAAAATGATCACAAAATGTCATGAACCGTGGTGAGGTGGACCCGATGGCGCAGAGAGGCAGGAGGCAGGAGACGGAGGTACAAAATCCAATGGTGTTTATTAAATAACTAAAACTATGACCAGACTGAACAAAAACAAAAGACTAGGAACAGGACTATGACAAGACTGTGACTACGACTGTGACAACAGAACAGAAAAGATGAACCCAGGACGAGACAAGAAACAGAAGGGCTTAAATACTGCGGGTGAAAAATCAATGAAACAAGAAACACCTGATGTCAATTAACACATGAGGGAGGGGCGAGAACAGGAACAAGGAACAAACATGAACCCACAAGACAAGACAGACAGGGGAATCATGACATAACCCCTCCCACAAGGGGCGGACCCCAGACGCCCCAACAGGAACCAGGCAGGGAGGGAGGAGGGGGACCAGGCAGGAGGGCCGAAAACAGCCCGGCATGGCAGGGCTCAGGGGGGCGGCCCGGAGGCAGCCCGGCGTGACGGGGCTCAGGGGGGCGGCCCGGAGGCAGCCCGGCGTGACGGGGCTCAGGGGGGCGGCCCGGAGGCAGCCCGGCGCGACGGGGCTCAGGGGGCCCACAGGACTCTGGATGAACCGACGCTGGAACAGGGGCTGGACCTGACGCTGGAACAGGGGCTGGACTTGACGCTGGAACAGGGGCTAGACTTGACGCTGGGACTGGATCGGGAACCTTGACTTGGCTCGGGGACATCGGGGACCTTGACTTGGCTCGGGGACCTTGACTTGGCTCGGGGACATCGGGGACCTTGACTTGGCTCGGGGACATCGGGGACCTTGACGTGGAGCGGGAGGCGAGGCGTCCGACGGCGGGACCCTCGGTGGATCAGGGAGCGAGGCGTCCGTCGACGGGACCCTCGGTGGATCAGGGAGTGAGGCGTCCAGCGGCGGGACCCTCGGTGGATCAGGGAGTGAGGCGTCCGGCGGCGGGACCCTCGGTGGATCAGGGAGTGAGGCGTCCAGCGGCGGGACCCTCGGTGGATCAGGGAGTGAGGCGTCCAGCGGCGGGACCCTCGGTGGATCAGGGAGCGAGGCGTCCGGCGGCGGGACCCTCGGTGGATCAGGGAGCGAGGCGTCCGGCGGCGGTACCCTCGGTGGATCAGGTAGCGAGGCGTCCGACGGCGGGACCCTCGGTGGCTCGGGATGCGAGGCGTCCGACGGCGGGACCCTCGGTGAGGAGGTGACTGGCTGCGGAGCTCTTGGCAGGAGGGGAGGTGGAGCATCAGGTCCGACCTCCGGCTGAACCTGACACGGAGCGTCGGTCTCCACCTCCACACAGCAGGCAAGAGCCGCTGCTGAGCGGTACATATTTGTACCATTTAGGGGTACAAATTTGTACCCTAAGCTACAGGTTTAACTAGTAAAAGGTACAAACTACAACAGTAAAAATTTGTACCCCCAGTTAAGGTTCGAAATGGTACCTTCAAAAGGTACAATTTTGTACCTTAACTGGGGGTACACATGTACCCTAAGGGGTACAATTATGTACCCTTTAGGGTAAGGGTACATAATTGTACCCCTTAGGGTATAACCCCCAGTTAAAGGTACAAAATTGTACTTTTGATGGTACCACCCCAGTGACAAAAAAAGGTACAATACTGTCCTTTCATTTCTGAGTGTGTATATTATCTATTCATTCATTTTCTATACTCGCTTTTCAAACTGAAAACCTTTTCTGCGTGACTTTTTTTAGCTGCTCACCCAGCATCGGTAAAGCGTGATCGCATCATCAATATGCAAATTAGCATGTGATGTCATCTGGTGACTTTCTGGGTGAGCTTCAGCTACTTTTCATCAGAGGCAGTTGGCAACACTGACCAAAGTGGCTCTGGGACCACTACCAGCAGCAGCCACTGGATGTCGTCGATAGAGGGCAGAAGGTTTACCTTGAACATGACTTCTGCATGGAGCAGCAAGGAAAATGAAGGAGACAATGCTACGATAGGTGTTTATTTTTAGTATTAGTATTTAGTATTTATTCAGTCATGAAAGACATTTGTGTAGACAAAAGCATCCTGCATACATGTATATACATTCATACACAATATATACTTACACCTACATACATATCCATCTACATACATACCCATGCACATACATACGTAATGTAGAGAAAGCTCTGACTCACTGCTGCGGGTCTTTTTGGCATCAGGCTGTTTAATTGGAGAATCCTGGAGAGGCACAAATTCATCATCAGTGTTGTAAACATTGAGGCGACCGTGACGCAGTGGCAAGAGAGATGGCCTCCCATGTCAGAGAGCGCGGGTTCAAACCAGGTCTCTCCTCATGAGACCCGGGTCACATGTTCAACTACTGAAACCAGTCACTCTGTAACCTCCACCTGTTAAACTAGTCCTGTTTTTAGGGTCGTCTCACTGTTGAGCTGCATTTGACACGAGCATATTTACTGAGTCACAGAATATGTGATATGTGTTCATTATTGTGACATCATCCTCTGGTCGTCGTCACTGCAGAACATGAACATGTCTGAGGCTTTTACGCTGACGCACCCTGAATGTGTTTTTCTTCTCTGAACTTCTCAGGCTGCAAATTAGAATTCAGACTCAGAATTCATTTATATATAATAACCAAGTAACAAACACTCTATTTTGTTTTAAAAACAACTAGTAGCAAACAGAATTACCAATAAACTGTCTTGTCATTTTGTGAACCTAATGTCATCACACCTGCATTTATTCTGCATGATTCAGATATTTGATCTGCTGCTGATGTATACAGTACATCATCGTCCTCAAATAACACAGGAGGAAAGAGAATGTCATTTAAAGACATCTTTATTTTACATTTTAAACCCGACATCATATCAAGTCATGTTTCAACTCCTAAAACTCTGATAAAACTCTGATAAAACTCTGATAAAACTCTGATAAAACTCTGATAAAACTCTGATATCAGAGAATGAAAACAAGTCTTCTCCCTTTAAAGAGAGGGGAATCTTTGTTGGAAACCAGTTTCCTTACCAAGCACCTGCTTTACATCTCTGTGACAAGAACCAAGATAATGTTTCCATATCAGCACTAGTTACAGCCTGGGATCCTGTTAAGGCTGATTCAGACCTGACTGGAGCTTTGTTTCCAAAGAACTCCTCTCAGGTTAATATACAATCTAACATCTCGTGTTAAGCCTCCATTTTTCCTATCAGGATGAGCGGATGATGACCGAGCTCTAAAGAAGGTCTTTGTCTGCCTTGAAAGTAACGTTTTGTGCCATAAAATTCTAATTTACTTTTTTAAAGGTTCTCTTGATTTTTAATAACATGGTATTTTAAAACAAATTGTGAAAATGTGGTAAAATAATTTCTTTGATTAGAAACTTCTTAATTCTGCAGAGGATCAAGAAACTCCTTCATGGAGACAAACTTCATGCAAATCAGGAGAATGAACCCACGATGATTGGTGGAACCAAGACTCCAGCTGGGTTTAAAAGTAGAGGATGCAGAGTTTCTCTCTTTGTTCTCTTCCTCCTCAGCTGCTGCCCCTCTGGACTCCTCTGGACACATCTGGACCATCCACTGCTTTCCTATCAGAACCACTGCTTCGTATCCAGCAGGAATCAGAAGGTCAGTCTGAAGTGAACTTCAGTTAATGTGGCTATGAATCCTAGATCCATGTTTTACAATTTCTCAGTGTAAAATGACTTCATCCCATTATAACTAAACATATAGAATAGACTTGAGGTTGTTGGTGTAAATCAATATTTACTGATGATTATTAACAGTTTGTCAGAGTTCACTGCATGAAGTTCATCTTCCTACAAGGTTCAACAACTCATTTCTTCAAGTTTATAGATTGATGGAAATTATTTTTACATTTTAATAAAGTAGGTGGTGATAGTAATATTAATATAATTATTATTAATAATATTATCGCTACAAGAAGAATGAAATCACCAATAGTTAGCTCAGTGACACTCCTTTATCAGGAATGTGAGAACATTAATGTTAGACCTGTTTTTTCTGACTGTATCCTGCAGGTTGTAAGTAAACTGACATCATTACAATCTGCTGATTCACAAACTAAACCTGTAAAACAAACTCCACACGTCAGAGGTCGCTGCAACAAGGAGCTCCATCAGACCTTTATTTGACTTGATGACAGACACACAGTACACAGAGGTACAACTTCATCATGTCTGCTCTGCCTTATAAAGGTTTGTCCTCCTCTGAGTGTCTTCACTGATCCGTCACCTTCGTTCCTGACTCTGAAGAAGTGAAGAGCATCCATCAGACGCTTCTCTCCAACAACTCCTGAAAAGGTCAAAGACTTTCCTTCACGAGTTTGCTTTTGTCTCAAAGTGAATCACTCAGACCTTCCTCTCTCAACCTTGAATCTTTTCTCGTTTTCCTTCTTCTGATGTTCCTGTCACTTGGGATCTCTACATCTGAGTCTTGTTCTGCAGTTTGTCGACCAGCATAATGTCTGGTTGGTGAGACGAGACAACCACGCACACACACACACACACACACACACACACACACACCATACAACTTTTTTAACAATACATTTTCTGATTTAAATCTAAATTTTCACCATTTTTCACTTTATTTATATGTCTGTGCTGCCTAATCATGAATTTCCCATGAAGAGGATCGATAAAGTCCTAATCTTATCTCCTGTATGCAGACTGAGTTTTTACTAAAACATTTACTGGGGTGGGGGTAGTGTCTGTTTCCATGGTGACATGTAGGAGGGGTTCCTTTTGTTAAACTGCTGCCTGACTAGCTAAAGATCTTTTATTATAGTTATTAACCCACTAGATTGTTTACTTGTCAGGGTTCCAGGTAGACCAGTGGTGTCCAATCCTGGTTCTGGAGGACCGGTATTCAGCATGTTTTAGAGGTTTCTCTGCTTCACCCTGATTGGCAGACCAGGGTGGTGGTCCCCCTATTTAAAAAGGAACTCTGGAACATCTAGAACTCATCTTAAAATTCATTCAAATGAATCCTCAACAAAAGTACGAGGAGACGAGAGTAGCTTTTTTTTTTTACCAGCTGCTGTTTATACACGTACTTGTTATCGCGTGAACCACCGAGATTGGCGCTGCCGCAGAGGCAAAGTGCCGGAGACATTCCGCAACAAAACCACAGCCGGTGTGGAGTGCTTTTCTTGCAGCCGCACCACATTCCAGTGTGAAGTAGCAGTAAGAGACACAGTTATGCAGTTACTATGATGACCGTAATAGGCTACTTGCAGCAGTTTTAACGTTTCTTTTTGCCTGACCTATGCTTCCTACATGGTGTTTGTAGGCATTTTTTAAAATCAAGGCAGAAAACTCAGTTTTTCATCATTTGTATAAATCTATCCATTGCATTGCAGTTTATTTAAATAAATGTATTTTTAATTTCCTGTAAAGTTGACTTTTAGATTTTTTTTGTTTGAGAACACCATTATGTAAACTAATGTAAACCCCCAATTTGGACAAAACCTTCTTTGTTGAGAAAAAATGAAACCTTAAACCATTTTACTGTCTTCCATAAATAAATTCACATCTGGGCTGCATGGTGGCACAATGGTTAGCACTGTTGTCTCGCAGCAAGAAGGTTGTAAGTTCAAATCCCGGCTGCAGCCTTTCTGCTTGGAGTTAGCATGTTCCCCCCCATGCATGCGTGGGTTTCCTCTGGGTACTCCAGTTTCTACGGAGCCCGTCTCATGACATGGTGAAAAAATAAATAAATTGTGGCCACAAAGTGACTTTAACGTGTGCACAAAATAGTATTTTGTTCCCACGAAATAATAATTCGAGCGAACGTTAAACATATTTTGTTCCCACAAATTACAATTTTGTGGGAACGGAATAGTATTGATGATATCATCCCGCAGTGCACTCTCATTTCCATCTGCCCCAGCTGTGATAACGATCTACCCACTGATGTTTGAGTGCCTTTTCTAATTCAGTTCGTCATTTTTACCGATCTTTTAACTTTCTACCACACGTTTTGTTGTGTGGAGTGGTAAACTCGTGGTTCTGCAGGACGCGCAGCCCTGCACACAAATCATGGCACTTTTAAAGTGGAACTGATTGATAAAGGGCACACGGTATTTTAAACATAAAACCAGAGTCCAATATCTCCACCAATATCCAGAAATCACTGAAATGTCCCCAGTAATAGGCTTTATGCACAGAGTACTTAGTAGAACTTCTGGTTTAAAATTACCTCGCGGGACCATTTCCGGTTCCATTTGAAACGTGAAGATTTCCAGAGTTAGAGTGCATTTCCAGCTAAAGATATTGTTTATAATCAAAACGAGTAATAGTATAGTATAGTACAGAATGATATATATATTATAGCACTAAGAAATGAAGCCATCATATAAGTATCAGCGGACGGGAAGCCTCGACAGCTGAACACTGCTGTGCTCCGTTGTGTACCGCATCAGCTGAATAGAATTCATCAGTCCGTTTCCACACATTTCCACTGAATAAATAACTACAAAAAGGAAGGATTGTGAACTTAAGAAGAGAAAACGTGATCATTTCTAACCACACCGTGTCTGCAGTCCACACTTTGCAGCACAGTAGTCAAAGAGCCGAGTGGAGGAGGCTAATGGAGGAGGCGCGGCGCCGTTCGTGTGTTATTTCACTGGAACAACTATTCTTTTGGTGAATGAAGACTTGGTGTCTGATAACGTACAGCTAGACCAGAGAAAGGTGAAAGTTGGAAGCAGTTGGAGCCCACGATCACGGCTATATAGATCTGTCTCACTGTTTTTTGATGATGGAAGCTACGAGCTAACGCTGTTAGCTTACCTTCAATTTCATGAATAAAGCTGGTTATATACAGCTTAAAGTCCTTCACCCGCTTGCTCGCAGACGTCTCTGTGTGTTTTTCAAAAATTCGGTGGACATCGTTTACCGTGATGCGCGGCAGGTCTTGAAGAAAACGGGTAAAAAAATCAATTTTGTCCAGTTTGTGTGGGAACAGCGTTGAACCGGAAGGGAGCGGCAGAGTCTATCGCAACCAGGAAGTGACCGTGCATAAACCCCATTCTTCTATCAGGGTGCAGACAAAGAGCTGCATCCCCGTAATAATAATACGTGCAGCCGCAGCTGACCAGTGCTGCCCTGCTGTGCGTGGAGTCCAGCCCGGGTCCCACGAATTATTAATTCATGCGCACGAAAAAGCTTTTTGTAGGAACAAATTACTATATCGTGGGGACGGTATAACTATTTCGTGGCCACAATTTATTTATTTTTCTACAGTGTCATGAGACGGGCTCCGTAGGTTTCCCCACAGATCACAACATGCCTTTTAGGGTGATTCTTAATTGTATGCAAGTCGCTTTGGATAAAAGTGACAAATAAATAAATAAACCTGTGTTTAGATGCCTGGACTCCTTTGGGTGTTTGGGACTCTGCTGGTTCTTGCTGGAAACAGTTTTGCTGCCGTGGACAAAACCCAACTTTCTACAATTGTGGATGTAATCTGGAAACAGTAAGTTTTCTTCTACTAATTGTTTCCTGAAAAAAAAGGAAGAGATCAGTGGCCTCATGTACAGAGTGTGTAAAATTCCACGCGTTTTATCATGAAATAACAGTGAAATGTGCACATCCTCACACCAAACTTCATGGCTGGTGTATGCATGTTTCTATAATTATAATGACACGTAGTGAGCATGCTGGTGTGACGAGCAAGAAATAATGTGAGCACGCAGGTGCATTATTGCCCAAGGAACTGGAGTCGTGGGATTAAAATAACCAACTTATTTTATTGTAGAAAATAAAAATCAAAATAATAAATGACAACTCAACTACAAAGTCTACGTTGAGAGACCATCCAGCAGGAGGCAGACCAACCTATTACCAGCGACTCTCCCACCACCCTTCACCAACACGTAGTGATGAAAAAAAAAAGAAAATGGAATGCCGCGGCACATCGGACCCGGTACTGCGCTCACTGCCGTCTCCAACTACAAGAAGAACAGAAACAAATTACATACACAAATAACAACAGGAACCAATACAGAATAAACTGAAACGGGCACTTTCCGCCCTCCATACAACTCCCTCACACACAACCGGACCCTGGGTACACTCCCCTTCGCACGCACTCATTCAAACCATCCGGTTCGGGTTCGCTGGTTCTCGCCGAGAACATCAGTCCTCCCAGTCCCCCAGTTCGTAGATCCAGACCAAGGTGCCAGGACTGGCTCAGACTGCACAACTCCAACCAGCCCGTCGCTCGTATCAGTCGCCACACGGTCGGCTGAGCACGTCGTAAACTGCGTGACTGGGGCGTGTCCTCCTCATAATGGATCCGTTGTGAGCGTGCTGGCGCTACAGAGGTGCGCTTCCAGTTCCCATTAACTCAGGAAAAAAGGATCGGAATCAGGGCAAAGCAGCAACCCTCCTAAGCCTGACTGAATGTCCGACGGCCGAGCGCTAGCTCTCTCCAAGCCGACGCCGTTCCTCTCTTAACCCCTCCTCACTCCTGGAGTAATAAAGTCGGTGCTTCTCTGGAATCTACACCGCTCAAGCCTGATTTATACTTCTCCGACAGCACGTTTGCGCTCAGACGTATTGACGGAGACGTTTTTGATTTTTACTTCTCCGTCAGTGTTGTGAAGCAATTCTTCACCAGGACAGCAGAGGGCGCATAACTTTTCTGCAGTAATGCCTCCGGTCGACCAACGTTTGTTTACTTCAGCTCAGTAATGGCCGACAGAGAGCGAATTTTGATTGAGTTTGAACAGATTGATCTCGAAGAACAAACAATGTTGTTAAAAAGAATTAAACAGGAGTGAGGAGACAGCGGCGTCTGTTGAATGTCTGTCCGTCCGTTCAGTGAGGACGAGGCAGACGACGAGCGAAAAAATAGCTCTTGTTTAACCCTTTAGGGACACTGATGGATGATATAAATGTTCGTACTTCGTCTGCCAGACGTTTCTCAAGCTGATCCATATCTGCTGCCGCGAGATTCAACTATTACTACTCTGTTGATAGCGGCAGGAAGCCGGAAATGATCACGGGGTGTTGAGCCGACCAATCACAGGCATGCGTTGTCCGTCGCTTTCGACGCATAGTTAGAATTTTGGGCATGTCTCCGTCAGCCTCTGCGAGCATGTCGTAGAGAGCTTGCGTCGACGCATAATGGCGTTGCGTGTCTCCATAACGACGCAGACGGAGAAGTATAAATCAGGCTTCAAGGAACAGCACATCGCGCCCCCGATCCTCCAAGGGGTGGGGGGGCAAACCCGGCCACCGAAGCACAGGCTTCCCCAGTGAACCGAGACAGGCTGAAGGGCCTGTCACACCACCCAAGTGACTTTTAAGCACCTCAGCTGTCTACCGAGTGGCCCAGAGGCAATTATCCAAACCCGGTGCAGCTGTGCCACATTAGCAGGGCTGATCATTACCTGATCTGCCACACTGGGAAACTGATGATGATGTAAAAATAACAGCAGAGACACATTTTAAAAAATGTATGCATTCATTGCAGCAACACAATCAAATATTAAACCATCTGGAAAGTGGTGCAGAAAATATCTTTATCAACAATCACTATGGCATTAAAGGCACACTATGCAGTTTGGGCTTATTTTTTAGCACCCCCTAGTGTTCGTTTTAAATCACTGCTGTAAAACCGTTAGCATCGTCTGCTCAGAAAGCCCTAAATCTACCTGTTAAATGTCTCCTCAGCCTTCACTGCTTTCTACTGGAGCGGTTCATCACTCAGTCAAAGAAATCAGCTGTTCAAGCAGGGAGAGATGGGAAAAATCAGGAATCATGAGCTAAAAACACTCTGGAGCTAGCATAACAGCTAGCCACATTGGGTTAGCCTAACCCTCTGAGATACGTGACTTTGTGAGACTTCAGGACACCGGACCAGAGACTCAGAAGTTACAGACGTGGTATTCTGGACACAAGCAGCAGATGGGCTGAGGGACTTTTATTAACCTGTAAAGGGTCAGATTAGATCAGACTGGGTCAAGGACAAGATTTAAAATTTGGAAAAAGTTTCATAGTGTGCCTTTAATACATGATATTGTAAATGACAGAGCAGAGAGAGAACATAAAGGACCTCCTAACCCAAGATGATCAGCAGCAAGATTTTAAAGCTTTACCATCTATTTCTAGGAGGAGGTTTTTGGTGTTTCCTCATCTGTGCTGAAATCCACATTGATCAAAGTGTACAAAGAATTCTTAGAATTATGTATACGTATGTATACCACAAATCATTTGTGCTTAGGGCACCCAAATGGCTAGCAACAGCCCTGGCTAGCGCCCATCAAGGTGATTAGGCAACAAGGTCCAGCTGCATCCCTTATGAGACAAAATCACATTTTTGTAAACAAACCAGAATGTTGCAAGAATGTACAAGACAACAACAAAAAAAGCAAAACACTCACGCTCTGGACAAACCATCAGCAAGAACATTTTCTCTACCCTTTTTCTGGCGGCTGTCCAGTGAAAGATCAAGGCGCAGCATGAGGCGCAGGTTGTGGTTAAACAAAAGCAACAAGGCCTTCTCAAAGCAGAGAGGGTCATAACCCTGAGTAAATCTCTTAGTAGAAAATTAATGCAAGTCTTTGTACATGAGGTCCCTGTCACCTTAAAAAAAATTTTAAATCTTGGTAAGTTTCACAATTATGTCTATATTAAAACAACTGGTCTGTTATCTTTTGGTTATTTGATTAATAAATAACCCTCAGGTAATTTTCACTCGTTTATTGGAAATTAAAGATCCAAGCTAACTGTCTTTGTTTTGTTTTTGTTTTGTCGTCTGCAGGTACAAAATAAACCAGATGTTCAGTATGGCTGTCAGCATTCCAGTGAAGGAGAACAAGGAACCGGGCTACGATATGAACCAAGTATTAAGTGATGAGAATGCTACTACAGTAAAGGACCAAGTGAAAAAAGGTGAAGTGTTCAGTAAAGGCAGGATGGTTGCAGCTAAAGTTGTAGAAAACAAAGAACAAAAAGAATACATTCATGCTGAGTACCGTGTTCTACAAAATATTAGCAATTTGGTCAACCAGAACTTTGATAAAAAGCGTGATTTGCTGCTGTTCTATGTACTTGCATCGCCCTGCTACCAAAAATGTACAAACAAAACAAGTGAAAAAAACATCCTCCAGTATTTGGATCAAATTCAGATGTGGAAACATTATGCTTTTGTGTTTACTTATATATACAAATCCAAAAATCCAGAAAAATCCACGACTGATGACGAGCAGAGAGAGGCTCTGGAGAACCTTGGAAACAAACTTGGTCTTGAAAACATTTTTCGATGTGCTGAATCAGATGGGCACATGAAGTGTGTCAGCTGCTCTCCTCTATTAGGTAAAGTCGCACAGCACTGTGTTTCAGATGAAATGCCTTCAAATTGTTGCACAATACTTTGAATGCTCAAAACGACCTTCTACTCATACAATTATTGGGTTCAAATCTGTAAAATGTTTGTTTTCTGGTGGTTTTGAAGAAAAATCACTCTTTAAAGTTGCATAAACAAAGAAACACAGCTTAAACTTATCTAGATCTGATCACTGCATTTTAAACAGAGATCATTTTGTTGTTAAATCTGGTTCTGAGATTAAGGGATATTTCCCCTAATCTCGTTACTAGATCAGAACCTATTTGGAAAAAAAATCTAAAACAATTTCAAAAACTTCCTAAAACCTTATACCAACAACATCTGCACCTAAAAAGGTACTACGCTAAAAAAAATATGCCAAAAGAAGATTTAAGCATCAGCTACAGTATATAATGTAACTGTGTCTAAACTACCACAGGGAAAATTAGGGCTCATAAAGCATCTCCTTAGTGTGATCAAAACAAGGAAACTCAAAAAACACCATTAAAAATTACGATTAATAAAATGCATATGAAACAATAGGGAGTGTTACAATGTTAGGACTTAGCATTTTAAGAGCAGGTAACTACCGTATTTGCTCGCATATAAGACGAGGTTTTTTTCATTAAAAATAATTTTGAAAAGGGGGGGGGGTCGTCTTACTATCGCGCCCCAGCAGGGGGCGCATGCTTTATGTTCAAACGGCAGAAGCGCCGCCAGCAGGAAGCAGCTCTTAGACCGCGAGCAGTCCCAGATGTCCGCTCCAGCTCAAAGTTACAGGTCTACTGAGGATTAAAACACCTGATGTCAAAGTCCAGCTCCAGCCAGATCAACTTCTGGCGTTTTCAGACTAGTTTGGGTTTTTGGTTCGGTCCGGTTCTGTTTAGTACGTATGGAGCCGACACCTTCTGTGGGACCCGCTGCAGCTGCAGTGTTTTCAGCGTGAGCTCTGTACAGGTGAGCGCGTCACTCTATTCACACACGCATTCATCCTCAAGCCTGAAAAACACCTGAGAATCCAGCGCTGCCTGACGTCCACAGGACCCGGTTCTGAAGCTGCGCGCACACACACACACACACACACACACACACACACACACACACACACACAGTCTCAGTGAGAGAGAGAAGGAGAGAGGGAGGAGAGAGGGAGGGCCCACACAGCCAGAGTGAGGAAGAGAGAGCATATTTTTTCTCTTTTTTTTTCCCAATTGACTGAAATCTATTGTCACATAGAACTTTAGTTCCTGTCTGATTAATAAGCAAATATTAAAGCAGTCTGTAATTAAGGTATCATATAAATTATTTTCTCAAAATTTAATAAAAAATAGTTTCTTTATAAAGTGAATTTATTCTTTTTTCTGAAGATCAGTCTTGAAAAATGGGGGTCGTCTTATAATCAGGGTCGTCCTATATTCGGGCAAATACGGTAATACTTCCAGTGTTTTGGAACCAAAACAAACACCTTTGCTTTTTTAACTGAAGCTGAACAACAACCTCATTCCTCCTCCTTTCTCCAACAACATGAACATAGAAACACCTCAAAGGAACACTTTGATTTGACTGGTTTCTTTACACTGAAATATTTGCTCAAAACACAGTCATTTTGTTTATATATACAGTACACACTAGGGTTGGGCGATCAGACGAACGTATCGACCATCGGCGATGGGCTCAGCCAATCGCCTCCCGTTTTTCAAGAACGATTTATTCGTCCCACTGTAAATTCATTTCTTAATTATTAACAACGTTTGGTTGAAGTCAAAGGACGCAGCCCACGTAAAAATAATAAATAATGCTCTTTTTAAACTCCTCCCAGCTGCAAGCAGCAGCTCCTTTTTCCTCCTCCTCCCCCGAGAGCTGGCGGAGCAGCGGTGTTTCCTCAGTCCGTAGCAGACAGACAGAGAACGGCAGCAGCTTGTGTTCAGAAAATAAATGTATCTAAATAATATCTATGGTGTGGTGGGGAGGAAACCATCAGAGACTGGCTTTGTTCCAGTTAAACCGTGTTTACGCGTCGGCTACCAGTGCTAGGAATATTTAGCGAGTCATAACACCGATCTGGTGTTCAACTGTCTTCAGCTAAGTCTGATAAACGACAAAAACAACATGAAACTAAAACTGAAATACCAATAAAAACCCCTTCAGTGAACGTCACTTCCATCAAATAAATCTCCGCTGCAGTTTGAAGTCTTTTTGAGCGATTTTGGTGACGGAGCAGCAGCAGCTAGCTGCTAGCTCTGTGTTAGCTTAGTTAGCACACAGCAGAAGGTAAACACTTGATGTCGGAGCTCTTTGCTGACACTAGACGTCTGTTTAAAGCCAAAGTAGCCCCAAACAGGCCACGCTGTGTTTTTTACAACTATTTCCTCAATTTTGGGACTTCTGAGTTCTAATTTGGTAAATCCATTAGTGTGTGTTTACATTGCTCCGCCCGCAAATATGTCAACATGTCACCTGAAGGAATAAATCGCCCATCGTTGATTTTTCAGGGTTCCTACAGGTTTCTTCTAGTCAAATTCAAGTCTTTTTAAAGACATTTTTAAGATATAAAAATTTAATACCCATTTCAGACCTACCGACAAGGAACAACAAAAATTCTTGACCATGTTCTTTTTTTTTTTTTTTTTTAAGAAATGTGGAATGTGCAAAGTATAACAAGTTATTTAATCAGAATAATTGGTTGAGAATTGAAACCTTTGAGGTGAAATGCAATACAGAGAAGTTACACACAGCACACATTTTAAGACCCAGATATCAAAATTCAAGACTTTTTCAAGTCTTTTAAAGGTATTATTTCCAAATTCATAAATTCAATGACTTTTTTGACTTTTTAAGGACCCGCGGGAACCCTGTTTTTGGACTGACGATGGACGATTGGAAAAAAGTTACACATCACCCAACCCTAGTACACACTTTGAACCCCATTTGTTAAATATTAAATCATTTATATACGGGGCACAAAGGTTTATTTCAGTCATTTTGGGTGGGCATTAAGACTAGCCTAAATATAACATTCCAACATGTCTAACCCACAGGTCAAATCTAAGAGACTGACTGTAATACTGTAAGTCAAGATGACTAAGAAGTAAGAGAGGAGCAAAGGTCAACATAATCGATCTTCAGTAGAGACAGAAAGTCTGGGCCTGGTTTGGCCCATGAACCAAATCCTTTTGTAACAAGGGAGGTTTCTATAATGACCACCAGATGAAGGTGGAGTTTTGAGCTTGTAAAGATGATGTACCAGTACTTAGCTTAGAATATTGTCTCCTACTTATATTGCATGTGACAGGTGGACACCCAGAAATCAAATAAAAAAAGATTTCTAACCATAAATGAATTGTTTCCTCGTCTTCTTTCATTGTCATGGTCTGTGTTTTAGTTTGATTTGTTTCCATGTCATGCTCTGTCCCTGCCCCAACTCTCACCCCTCCCACACCCACTAATTACCCATTGTCCTCACCTGTCCATGTAACCAATCGCTGCTTGTTCCCTCTGATCACTCCCCTCAAACCAGTACCCAAATCTAACAAAATATCGCCCCTCAACGACTACAGACCAATAGCTCTCACTTCCGTAATAATGAAATCCTTTGAACACATCTTACTCACCCACCTGAAAGAACTCACCTCCACCTCTTGGACAGTAACCAGTTTGCTTACCGGAACAATAAACTGGCAATTCACTGCATCTTGGAACACCTAGAATCCCCCCACACCTACGCCCGGATATTATTCATTGACTTCAGCTCTGCTTTTAATACAATCAACCCAGTCAACCTCTTCAATAAACTCATGACATTGGCATCACTCTCCTCCTCTGGATCCTTAACTTCCTGTCACAAAGGACACAGAGAGTCAGGATAGGTGGCCTCCTGTCCCAACCTCTGACCACCCACAGCTCAGTCTCCATCCTTAGACATGCAGATGACACCACCATCATAGACTCATCACTAACAACAACGAGCTCCACTATCAATAACAGGTTGCCCAAGCAGTCAAACAACAACCTACAGCTCAACACATCAAAAACTCAGGAACTCATAGTCGACTTCTCATTCTCCCCCACTGGAAAAAATCCTATCTCTATCTCCAACCGAACCATCACCATCAGTCATTTAAATTCTAAAAACAATCAGGAAAAATCTGTAGGACAATGAGCCTTTAGAATAGAATAGAATAGAATTACACAGAGACAATATAAGAGGATGAGATAAAATACAGATGTGAATTTATTTAACTTTATGTTGATGGGACTTATCAGTGGATTTGACTTTATTTTGTTGTTAATTCACTTCATTAGTTGAGCTGATTGTCATGACTTGCTTGGTTAGTGGTTGTTGTCTGAATTGTAACATTAATTATCTGACTGTTAGTTAGAGATGATTGATGTGTTTGTGGTGTCAGTAGGAAGATAATTGTGAATATTAAGTTGTGTTTCTGACCTTGTGGAGGTCAGGTTGTTTTTTCCTTGAAACTCTTACAACTTCTGTTGTGACCTCATTGTGGTTGTTTTGTATTATTATTTTTTTCTGATAATATTTATGTTACTATAAGGTCTCCTCATGAAGACTTAATGATTTCTTTACTGTTTGATGTGTAGAATTAGACGTAACAACTCCACATTTTTAGAGAACTGGTGGGAGGGATTTTACCAGCAAAATATTCATATATATATTTTGCTTCATTCTCTGCCCTAGTGGTGATGATTTGTGATTTTTTTTTGTGCATCTGAAAACTGACTTGTAAAAAGGCGCCCCACCCAAAAAAAATTTCAACAGCCGCCACTGGTTTCAATACTGGTTTTTCTTTTCAGGTAGGGGTAGGGTCTGGGTTTCTCGTACCGAGCTGACACCTCCTCTCAGCCCAACTCCTCTGTAGTCTGACCGGGACTGAACAGACTCCACCCGCCCATTGCTGAACTGATTGGCTGTCAGACTGATTTGGCTGAAACCCAGTGAGTTTGAGTGTAGCGTGCTAGCTGGCTCAGGCGGGGCAGTGATTAGCGCTGAGTGATAGTGATCACACGCTTGTTAATCTCGGAGCAGCTGCACGAAACTCGATGGGAAGCGAGACCGTTTAGCTACTCCGTTTGTAATAGTGGAAACTGACTTACTAGTGGATGGAGTGAAGCCCGGAGGCCTGGTTGATTGATTGAAGCCCGGAGGTCTGATCGATAGATTGAAGCCCGGAGGTCTGGTTAATTGATTGAAGCCCGGAGGCCTGGTTGATTGATTGAAGCCCGGAGGTCTGATCGATAGATTGAAGCCCGGAGGTCTGGTTAATTGATTGAAGCCCGGAGGCTTGGTTGATTGATTGAAGCCTGGAGGCCTGGTTGATTGATTGAAGCCCGGAGGTCTGGTTGATTGATTGAAGCCCGGAGGCTTGGTTGATTGATTGAAGCCTGGAGGCCTGGTTGATTGATTGAAGCCCGGAGGTCTGATCGATAGATTGAAGCCCGGAGGTCTGGTTAATTGATTGAAGCCCGGAGGTCTGATCGATAGATTGAAGCCCGGAGGTCTGGTTGATTGATTGAAGCCCGGAGGCTTGGTTGATTGATTGAAGCCCGGAGGCCTGGTTGATTGAACAGTGGCTACGACGTTGAATGAATGGACCACTGACTGGATGACTAAAATGGAACGAACCGGAATGAAGAGCCGGCACGGGTAATGGCAGACTGGATAGTTCAGGTAGCACTAGCGGAGTGAACTGGATCGCTGAGCTCGAACGAACCATAGCGAGCTGGATCAACGAGCTGACTAGGCTAGCTGGATCGATGTCTGAGCCCCACTTCCTCGGTCAAAGGTCTTTTTATAGCGGAAGTGGAGCCAGAGGGATGATGGGAAATGGAGTCTTAGAGGGAGGAGCGCTCCGGAGTTGAGGAACCGTGACATTGGCCGGCTGAAGTCTCACGTTTGAACTATAGTGCAAGCCTGTGATTGGCCTGGTGGTGTGTGTGAAGTGATGACACAGAAACACGCCGAGCCTTGGAGATGTTTTTTCAGAATAGTTCTCCTAAAAATCATGGAGCAACAGAGAGGTTAAAACCTTCATGCCCCTGCTGGCAGAGGAACGGATCCAGCGCTAACTGGTGGCTTGGTGAGAAATGAATGATGGAGTTTTTTGTTTCAGCCTGCCTGCTCACAGCTCCAGGCTGCAGCCTCAGACAGGTGAGTTTAATCACTTTAAACAAAATATAACCAGGAAATTAAATTCCCTCTACTA
Source organism: Callopanchax toddi (assembly GCA_006937965.1). Classification (NCBI taxonomy): domain Eukaryota; kingdom Metazoa; phylum Chordata; class Actinopteri; order Cyprinodontiformes; family Nothobranchiidae; genus Callopanchax; species Callopanchax toddi. The sequence continues at coordinate 1,486,461 of SSNR01000144.1, read as the reverse complement.
TAAGTTGTTTTTCTGACTCTTTTTTTTCCAGGTAAAATAAAGAGGGCGACTACAGAGACGTCCTTCTTGTCCACGGTGTTGAAGAGTGTCGGACCGGACGAGAGAATTCTCCAGAGAGGAGAGAACCACTGAATTTAACTCCTTTTTATCTAAATGTGTCTTTCAATAAAGTTTGTTGTTACCAAACCTTCAGTCATGTTTACGTCCCTGGGATTATTTTAGGGAAAGTTCAAATAAATGTTCTCATTGTTATAGTGGAAAAAAATATTTAAAGGCTTAGGTTTTGTCATTAAGACTTAAAGTGATAATATGCAACTTTTTCATATTTTAAATCTTCTCCTTGAGCCAGTCTGTGCTAATATGACTCTTTACAGAGTTAATGAAAAGTCACTTAGCCCCATCTGGTGGTTAGATCCAGAATACCACGATTGCAAGATCTCCGTCTCCGTCACGGTACCCAGGAAGTCACGTGTCTCACGAGGGTTAGGCTAACCCAATGTGGCTAGCTGTTGTTATGCTAGCTCTGGAGTGTTTTTAGCTCATGATTCCTGATTTTTCCCATCTCTCCCTGCTTGAACACAGCTGATTTCTTTGAAGGAGTAAATAACCGCTCCTGTAGAAAGCTATGAAGGCTGAGGAGACATTTCAACAGGTAGATTTAGGCGTTTAGAAGCTGAAACAATGTGCTAACTTGTGTAATGCAGTGATTTAAAACGGACACCAGAGGGCACCCAAAACAAGCAACACTGCATATTATCACTTTAACGTCAATAAAACAAAACTTATGGAGAAATGACAAACTTCTGAAAGTATAATCATGCATATTTACTCAGCCTGGCCCCATTATTTTAACTATAAAAATAATATATTAGCCTTCTGTGCTGATGATGACATTTATTTTTGCTTTCACTGATTTAACTGAAGTGGAAACAAATGTATGAGAGACTGATTACATCACAGCGTTAAAACAAGGTTTGTAAGCAGGGCCGGATCTAGCCAGCCCCACTAAGGGGGGCAGGTAGAATATCAGGGGGGGCCAGTCTGGACATGCTAAGAATGTTTTGGTCATCACATCCCCCCAATCCCTTAAATGCATCAAAAACTATGACATCATCATATCAGTTCCTCTATCCATAGATTTATGTTCATATCTGATCCCTACCCTCTGCATTTACCCGGGCTTGGGACGGAACAAGTAGGACACTGGCTGATGCCCTGTTGAGGCTGACCTCATCTGGTTATTTTTTTGTTATATTTTTGTTTTTTGGTTCTTTTTTGTGTTTTTTGTTTTTCTTTCTTTCTGTGTCATTTCGTTTGTCCTTTTTATTTTATTTTTATCTTTATTTAGATTTTTTAAAATCCTATCTATCTATTTAACCCTTATTTTTGTCCTTTAGATTGTTTACTTTTATTTTTTTAATCTATCCTATCTGTTGAACCTTTCAATTTTGTCTTAGAATATATTTATCTTTTTTTTAATCTACCCTAATTTGCATTGAACCTATCCTTTTGTGTTTTATATTACTTTTTATCTTTTTATTTTTTCCATCTTATCTATATATTGAACCTCTCATTTTGGTCTTTTACTTAATTTTTTATTTTTATCCATATATCCCTTATCCATTTTCTATTGTTTATGGTATTTCTATCTTTTTTGTGTGTATATTTGTTGTTTTTATTTCTTTATGGCTTATATAAGCAGGGGAGCACACAATTGTTCATCCCATGTTCTCAAGGGAGAACCTGGCGCTCTTGTCTGGTTCTCACATGGGGGGGGGGGGGGTTGATGATGAAGATGTGATGAAGATGAGCTGTCGCTGTAGGCTGTTTTTTGTGTGTGTCGCAGTAGTACTGGGCAAAATCCTCACGGACTGGATCGGATCATGGATTTCAGTCAAAGATTTGATCACTCTTTGAATCAGCAGAAAGAAAAATAAAAGACAAAAACTTTGGTCTCTGTTTATTTTGTAGCAACATTTTTCTGCTCAATCCACAGCATTTAACTCAAGATGTCAATCCAATGCTTAAATAAAACGTTTAATCATATAAAACAAATTAAATGGTGAAAAGACTTCTGATCACCTCTGGGGTCAGACAGAGCCGCTCACTGCCGACAGCTGGGGGGAGGGGTGATGATCAAGGTGTTCTGATCGTTCCTGACTGAACACTGTTAGTATTAACGTGCATTAGCTCGGATAAAAGTCGAAAACAACACGTTATCTTAGACAGAAATAGATGAGTCTGGTTTCTCTATCAGAGAGGAGATCAGCTGACAGATGGGGGGTCAGCTGGTCCGCGCGCACATCAGAGAATGGATCAGTGATCTTTTGTTCTGGTTAACTAAAATGACTGATTCTGACAGAGAGAACTTGATATGTGATGACTAAATGAACGCCTTTCTCAGAGGGGAATTATTGATCAGCTGATTCAGAGCGAGCTGTCGGGTCGGGGAGGATTTAGCAAACGCACGAGCGCTGCTGGATCCGTGAACCGCGTCCCGAATCATAGAGGGCGATCGGTACAGATCACTGATCTATTGTGACCTGTTGCACCCCTCCTGAGCATGTGTGAGTTACGTGCGTGGGTTGGGTGTACTGTGATTGTGTGTGTGTTGAAGCGTGCGTCAAAGTAGCCGCGCGTAAAGGCGCGGTGCTAGGCGCATTGGAGATGCTGTGAGTGTGTGTGTGTCAGAGGTCCTGCTGTGTGTCCTCTAGCTTCAGAGCTTCATGTGAGCACTCAGTCACTGAGCTGCAACAGGATGTGAAGCTCGGCAGATCGAAGGGTCTCCCATCGGGACCGCGCAGCGCTGGTCCGCTCGGGCAGGCGGTTCTGGTACCATGAATGAAATCCGGTTCTGATGACACCTCCCTATGCATCTACCAATCAGTAGCTACTTTGAATGAGGACAAACGGAAGAGAGCGCTCACTCTGACCGTTTTTCACTGAAATATTTTTTAAATTTGTTATTTCTGCATGCAATCGCGTTTGGGGGGGCAGTCATGGAATTTGGGGGCAATGCCCCCCCTTGCCCATGCCTACATCCGGGCCCGTTTGTAAGCATGCTGAAGTGAGGTGGGAAATGTACCGGATGTTAGTGAAGCATTAATCACATGTGTGACTGCTGCAGCTACTGTAGGATGGATGGATGACTACATGACAGAAGTTTGGACACACTGTTCTCAGTGAGGGGTGTAAATGAAGAAAAAGATGCAGTAGGACTTCTGCTGAGTTAGTGATACTTTTGAGTTCTGAGAGTTCTGGTGTGGCCATTTCAGCAAACTGTTTGCTTATAACTGACACTTTGTCAGTTAAAAATGAGGCAAAGGTGTCTGCTGTCAGATTGTTGGTAGGTGGTGGAGGGTTCAGTAGAGTTTTGAAGGTTGAAAATAGTTTCAGTGTCATCAGTTCTCAGTGTAAAAAGCTTTGTTTGCCTGAGTGATGCTGGCAGAGAGTGAGGAGAGCAGTGGCTGGAATTTCAACAGATCAGCAGGATCTTTTGATTTGTGCCATTTCCTGTCTGCAGCTCTAAGAGTGGTGCTCAGAGACCGGAGGGTATCGTTTAGCTAAGGGTGTGTCTGAGAGGATGGAGCAGGTCTGGTGGATAACGGGCACAACTTGTAGAGACGAGAGCTGAATGGAGCAGAGTGACTCCGTGGCATCGTTAACTTCAAATGTACTAGAGGATGAACAAGTGGAGGCCACGATGGAAGAGAAATGGGTGGATGACAGATTACAGAGGTTGCAGCGGAATGAGACCATGGGGGTGGAAGCAGTGGACCTTCCCAGGAGACAGGTATTTCTTACCTGTTTGCTGACCGTTCAGGTGAACCCTTGCCCAATCCTGGCCTTTGAACCAAAGCACAATTTCCAGTCAGGATAGGACTTTTTATCAGCTGGACTTCAGAGGATGATCAAGTTAAAAGAGGTCTGAGCTTATCCTGTGTTCTTATTTAAAGACCAATTAGGTAAACGGTTTCTATGTAAAAGAAAGACCCCACACAAGAATTTAAATTGGTCCCTCTCCTTGTTAGATTTATTATCTTATCCAAAGAAATCAATAACAAACAAGGATGATAAGATAATAATAAAGAAAGAAAAACTAAAGGTAAACCCCCATAAGAATAAATTCTGTGTATAATAAAAAAGTCTCTTGTGGTCGCTAACGGTGAACACACAAGTCTGCCTTTGACTCTCTCTCTCTCACTTCCTTCTTCCCTTCTGTTTTGTTTCAGCTTTTACATGAAGAAAGCAGGTGCCTCCCCCTCTCTCAGGCAGAAGTATTCAATCTGAGCACTCATCAAAGCATCAAAATATGATTGCAACACACACACACACACACATGCATATGAATGCTAAATTATGAACATGAACTCACACTCAAAATATGAGAATATAGGCTATAAATGCAACACACGGGATTATCATTTAGCTTTTAGAGGTAAAACCACACAAGATTATATGATTAAGGCTGAACAGGTTATATATGGGCTAAGTGAGCATCACTTCAAACACTAATAAATGCAGGTAGTTATTTGCCATAACAAACTCTCCTCCTGATGGACTCTCTGGTCGCTGGCTGGAAACAGCGTGGCTCGCAATTAAAATGTATGGTTGGTGAGGACGTTTGACGACAGACGAGTCCTATTGTCAATAATAAAGAAGACGAGGAAACAATTCATTTATGTTTGGAAATCTTTTTTCTTAGAATTCTGGGCGAGGCTGGATGTAGGCATGGGCAAGGGGGGGCATTGCCCCCCCAAATTCCATGACTGCCCCCCCAAACGCGATTGCATGCAGAAATAACACATTTCTAAAATATTTCAGTGAAAAAAGGTCAGAGTGAGCGCTCTCTTCCATTTGTCCTCATTCAAAGTAGCTACTGAAGAATGACACAGAAAGAAAGAAAAACAAAAAACACAAAAAGAACAAAAAACAAAAACGAACAAAAAAACATAAAAACAAAAAAGAACAAAAAACCCCACAAAAACAACAAAAAGCAAAAAAGAACAAAAAAACAAAACATAAAAACACAAAAAAGAACAAAAATACATAAAAATACAAAAACGAACAAAAACAAAACACAAAAACAACAAAATGCAAAAAAGAACAAAAAAACAAAACATAAAAACACAAAAACGAACAAAAAAAGAACAAAAATACATAAAAATACAAAAAGAACAAAAACGAACAAAACAAAACACAAAAACAACAAAATGCAAAAAAGAACAAAAAACAAAACATAAAAACACAAAAACGAACAAAAAAATAACAAAAATGCATAAAAATACAAAAAGAACAAAAACGAACAAAAAACAAAACAAAAAGAACAAAAAAACAAAACATAAAACACAAAAAGAACAAAAAACACAAAAAAGAACAAAAACACAAAAATTAACAAAAAACACAAAAGAAAAAAAAACCTAAAAACACAAAAAAGAACAAAAACGAACAAAAAACAAACAAAAAAAACCCCACAAAAATAACAAAAAGCAAAAAAACACAAAAAGAACAAAACAAAATATAAAACACAAAAATAGAACAAAAACGAACAAAAAAACAAACAAACTAAAAAACCCAAAACCAAACCTAACCAGATGAGGTCAGCCTCAACAGGGCATCAGCCAGTGTCCTACTTGTTCCGTCCCAAGCCCGGGTAAATGCAGAGGGTAGGGATCAAATATGAACATAAATCTATGGATAGAGGAACTGATATGATGATGGTGTAGTTTTTGATGCATTTAAGGGATTGGGGGGGGGGGGGGGGGGGGGGGGGGGTGTGATGACCAAAACATTCTTAGCATGTCCAGACTGCCCCCCTGATATTCTACCTGCCCCCCTTAGTGGGGCTGGCTAGATCCGGCCCTGATTCTGGGTGTCCACCTGTCACATGCAATATAAGTAGGAGACAATACTCTAAGCTAAGTACCGGTAAATCATTTTCATATGCTCAAAACTCCACCTTCATTTGGTGCTCATTATAGAAGCATTTTTTGTTACAAAAGGATTTGGTTCGTGGGCCGAACCAGGCCCAGACTTTCTGTCTCCATTCTGAAGATCGATTATGTTGACCTTTGCTCCTCTCTCTCTTCATAGTCACCTTGACTTACAGTATTACAACCAGTCAGTCTTTTAGATTTGACCTGTGGGTTAGACATGTTGGAATGTTATATTTACTGTATGCTAGTCTCAGTGCCCACCCAGCTGAAATAAACCTTTGTTCCCAGTATATGAATGATTACATATTTAACAAATGGGGTCTAGTGTGTGTATATAGAATCAAAATGCCTGTGTGTTTTGAGCAAGTATCAACCATACTTAAGCTCAGCAAGGAATGTTATCAAAGCAGTAATTTTCAAACCTAAAAAACTCTGCGTACGCACAGATTCATGCAGTTCTGCTTTATAAATCACTCCCTTCCGTAGAATAGGTGTTTTTAGATCAGATCCTCCTACACGCCCACATTCTGCTACATATGGTCAATGCAAAGTACCTGATGAATAATTTACATGTACAAAAGTGATGAATTTCAGGTAAATCATGACAACATACAGTAGAGACTTAAATCAAGGTTCTTGTGGTGAAGAAACGGAAAAATGTTTTATTAGACATGTTGACACATTACAAATCCACTGAAGTGCTCCGAGTGTCAGAGAGTGTCTTTAGATGAACGCTGTCAGTGTGACAGTGCTGGAGCTCAGTGAGGACTGAGATAGTCCAGATCTAAGGGGAACATTTAATGTAAACATTTCATTTATTCCAAAGGGACATTAGGCAGGAAATATGCTGTTCATCCTATCGAACAAATAAAGCCAACTTGTTGGATAATTTGTGGGAACGTGCAGGTTGAAAGAACCGTAGAGTGGTCAGAAGCTGCAGGTGACACCATGGCAGCAGTGCGTCCAGGGCACAGTGCGAGGTCTTGGACGAGGACACTGTACTCATGGGCCTGGAAATCTACGTGATTTCTAAAAACTCTTCCCATTATGTTATCAATTGGTGTGAGCTTCAAGGAGTGCAGCGCATCCATTACACACGAGTGTCACTGCAATGTTCATATCTACCAGTGATCACAGTAACTGATACACACCTGATTGCAATTAATGCACCAATAAGTGCAGCTGCTCCATAATTTGAAAACATATGAACAGACTGCGATAGAACTCCTAAATACATATTATTCATTCAGATTCTCATTTTTATTATTTTCAGAGACTGGGGGCTGACAATTGGTTTTGTGTGTGTGTGTGAGGGTCTATAAGTGTGAAATTGTGGCTTAAATTAATAATTTTTCTATCACAACAGCTACCAGGTTTGCTGTCTACAAAATGTGCTTTTGCAAGGTTCAAAATTTGTGTAAATTTACGCACATTTTTTGGTCAATTTTTAAATGATAAATCCCAAAGTTTGGGTAGAAAGTCACTTACCCACTTTTCAGGCTCTTTTTTAAAAAAGTGATAATATGCAGTTTTGCTTGTTTTGGGCTCCCTCTGGTGTCCGTTTTAAATCACTGCATTACACAAGTTAGCATATTGTTTCAGCTTCTAAACGCCTAAATCTACCTGTTGAAATGTCTCCTCAGCCTTCATAGCTTTCTACAGGAGCGGTTATTTACTCCTTCAAAGAAATCAGCTGTGTTCAAGCAGGGAGAGATGGAAAAAATCAGGAATCATGAGATAAAAACACTCCAGAGCTAGCATAACAGCTAGCCACATTGGGTTAGCCTAGCCCTCGTGAGACACGTGACTTCCTGGGTACCGTGACGGCGACGGAGATCTTTCAATCGTGGTATTCTGGATCTAACCACCAGATGGGGCTAAGTGACTTTTCATTAACTCTGTAAAGAGTCATATTAGCACAGACTGGCTCAAGGAAAAGATTTAAAAATATGAAAAAGTTGCATATTATCACTTTAAGTAAGCAAGTTTTAAATGAGGCCCCTGCACTCTAAAAGTCATAATGTATCACTCCATACTGTACATTTTAATTTTTTTTACTCGTGTTTTTTTTAGTGCCGTCAGTCGATTAAAATAAATTAACTGATTAATCGCAAATCTGAACAAAATTAATCGCGATTAATCGCATTTAATCGCTTCTTTTCAGAAAAAAGAAATGACATGCAGTTTACAATGTCCATCCATGAAATATGCCAAAATGTTTTAAAAAATCATTTTAAAGCTTTTATAATTGATGAAAAAATGCATTTAAATTGCATTTCAGTTCAAAACAGTTGAAAAACAAAAATTCCTGACTAAAACTGGACAGACCCTAAACACAGTACTTTATGAACCTATTTGTTTATTTTATGTACAATTTCAGAAGGGTGTTGTTTTAAAATAATAATAAAAGATTTCCAACATGTGGAAACACTATGAGAGAATCATTTTATGCAGTGTTCAAACTGACCTACGGTCTCGTTTTCAATGAGGGATCTGAGTCAGATCTCTAAAGACTAGTGTTCGGAATGGGATCGCCTCGGTCCGGTACTGGTTTTACTTTTCAGATAGGGGTAGGGTCTGGGTTCGTACCGAGCCAAACTGAGACCTCCGTCCGCTCGGACCTCGGTGTCAGACCAAGACTGGAGCCGTAACACCTGCTCCCTGCTGAACTGAACCGAACCGGACCGTACGGCGAGAAAGGAGCAGGAATAAACCTTAAAGGCTAGAGACCGTCCAGTTTCACCGCGGATTACTTTAGGTTTTCACGGTGGAAGGAGCGGAGAGTTGAGTTCTGCTACCGGGGAGAGACAGGTGAAGAGAGTGACCTGATGAGATCTCAGGAGCGGGTGGGAGGGAGGACAAGGGCTACGACGGGAGCTGTAGGAAATCTGATGCTGACAAGCGCTCCGCCTTGCTTCAAACACAAGTTGCTTTAATTTCGTTGATTTTTTTTAAGCGTTATGTCTTCCAAATTAATTATCGCAATTAACGCGTTAAATCTGACAGCACTAGTTTTTTTGTGTTTCCTTGTTTTGATCACACTAAGGAGATGCTTTATGAGCCCTAATTTTCCCTGTGGTAGTTTAGACACAGTTACATTACATACAAGTTTATGTTTAAATTCACTTTTTTGAGCATGCGGTGCAGATGTTGTTGGTATAAGGTTTTAGAACATTTTTGAAATTGTTGTAGATTATTTTCTTCAGATTCCAAACAAATTTCCCTTAATCTCAGAAGAACCAGATTTAACTAAGAATCTCTCTAAAACTGTCTGAAATGCAGTTATCAGTTCTAGATAAGCTTAACTTACATTTCTTTGTTTATGCAACTTTCTGACGTAAAAAGTGATTTCTCTTCAAAACCACCAGAAAACAAACATTTTACAGATTTAAACCCAATAGCGGTATGAGTAGAAGGCCGTTTTGAGCATTCAAAGTAAATCACAATATTTTAACGCATTTCATTTGAAACACAGTGCTGTGTGACCTCATCATTAGGACCTGAGCAGCTGACACACTTCATGTGCCCATCTGATTCAGCACATCGAAAAATGTTTTTAAGACCAAGTTTTTCTCCAAGGTTCCTCAGAGCCTCTCTCCGCTCGTCATCATTCGGGGATTTAGCTGGATTTTTGGATTTGTCTATATAATTAAACACAAAAGCATAATGTTTCCACTTCTGAATTTGATTCAAATACTGGAGGATGTTTTCTGAATGTTCTTTGTTTGTACATTTTTGGAAGCAGGGGGCTCCAAGTACATAGAACAGCAGCAAATCACGATGTTTATCAAAGTTCTGGTTGACCAAATTCTTAATATTTTGTAGAACACGGAACTCAGCATGAATGTATTCTTTTTGTTGTTTTATGTCTTGTTTTTTCTCTTTGTTTTCCATGACTTTAGCTGCAACCATCCTGCCTTCATGGAACACTTCACCATTATTGACTTTCTTATTTACTGTAGCAGCTTTCTCATCAATGAATACTTGGTTTGTATCATAGTTGTGTTCTGTGTTCTCCTTCACTGGAATGCTGACAGCCATACTGAACATGTGTTTTCCTTTGTACCTGCAGACGACAAAACAGTAACAAAACAAAGACAGTTAGCTTGGATCTTTAAAACTACCCTCGGTAGATACACTGTAGCTTTAAACATTTTATTCATGCCTCTTAACAACGTTCTAATATAGTACAGCTATAAATATATTGTGGCGATAAAAAAAATAGGAAATCAATCAATAAAGTAGTTGTCCAGCAGTTCTCTAAAAACTTCAGCCAACTAGGGCTGGGCAAAACGATTATTTTTGTAATCGATTAATCTAGCGATTATTTTTTCGATGCATCGATTCATCTAACGATTCATTTTTCTATTTGATTCGATTAGAGATTATTTCCCCATTATTTGACTTGTATAGTAATTTGACATTTGCTATTTTAAGTATCTCAATGAAATAAACACAAATTTCTTAATTTGAACACATTTTAATTAAAATAAACCTTGAAAATAAAGTTTGTAGTACAACATTTAACTCAAGATGTCAATCCAATGCTTCAATACAATTTTCATTCCAGTTTCTTCTAAAAGTTCTGAGGACCATGTCAGATCGGATCGGCTGAAACCTCTGTGAGTTTGAGTGTAGCGTGTGTGCGGCTCAAACGCGGCAGTAATTAGCGCTGAGCGTTCGCGTACACGCAGTTAATCTCGGAGCAGCCGTGCGGTTCTCGATGGAAGCGAGACCGCGGGACTACTCCGATAAGTAAGTAGTAAAACTGACTTACTGGTAGGTTGAGGATGAAGCTCGGAAGCCTGGTAGGTTTGGATGAAGCTCGTAGCATGAATGAATGAATCGATGACTGAGCACAGGTGTGTGGGGTGAAGGGTCATTTATAGAGGAAGTGAAGCCAGAGGGATGATGGGAAATGGAGTCTTAGCGGGAGGAGCGGTCAGAAGGAGGGGAAACCGTGACAGACCAGATATAAACACTGGGGTGGCTGGGCTTTCTCTGTGGCGGCACCCCGACTCTGGAACCAGCTTCCATTGGACCTACGACTAGTCACTGACCTGGGCCTTTTTAAATTCACGTTTTCATTCAGGAAGGCTTTTAACACTCCGTAGTGTTGACTTTTATTACAGTTTTCTGATTCTGTTTAATTCTTAGTTTTGTTTGTTTTTAATGCATTCTTTTATTTGTATTTTTGCTTTTACTTAGGCTTGTAAAGCACTTTGGCTGTCTAGTTGACTGTTGTAAAGGGCTATATTAACCAATAAATAATAATAGTAATAATAATAATATTGAATCATATTAAAACTAATTAATGGGGGAGATAGACTTAAATGCAAATCTCCGGGGTCACAGACCTGTTTCTGTGAAACTAGTCTCTCCCTGCGGTCACAGCTGGGCGGAGGGGCGTGACGCTCCAGGCGCTGCTCTGAGCCTCCTGCTAGAACTCGGTTATATTAACGTCCATTAGCTCGTATAAAAGCCCAACATACTACGTTATCTTAGACAGAAATAGATGAGTCTGGTTTGTCTATCAGAGAGATGATTATTCCAGCTGACAGAGAGAGACAGAGGAATCAGCTGCTCCGCGGGCGCGCAACAAACTTGACCAGATATTGATCAGGGATCTTTGTTCTGGTGAACTAAAACGACCGACTCCAACAGCCTGAACCTCTATACGTGACGGCAAAACGAACGTCTTTCTCAGAGGGGAATTATTTGCAGATTCAGAGCGCGTAAGCAGATAAGCAGAGTGTCGGAGATGATTTAGCGAGCGCTGCGTCGTCCGGAACACATGCGTTCCAAACTATAGAGGGCGATCCACAGGGATCAGGATCAGTGACGTTCCGTTGCACCCCTAGTAAAAACCAGCGTTCCGTTGCGCCCCTAGTAAAAACTAGCGTTCCGTTGCGCCCCTAGTAAAAACCAGCGTTAGTAAAAAAGTAGAACACTTTCTGTGTTTTGTCATTTGCGGAAGCTGCTCCTGGATGCCGCTTGAGATGCTGGCACACCGTCGTGCTTTTATGATCGGCCATTTCCATTTTACAAAGCCGACAAACGACTGATTCGCTTCCTTTTCTGTTAAAATAGTCCCGTACTTTTTAACTACGAGTCCGGGTGGACTGATTTACTCACTGGCGCCATGTTTGTTTTGAAAGCGATGACGCATCGACGCACATTTTTTGCGTCGACGTAATTTATGGGTCGACGTCATCGATTACGTTGACGCGTCATCCCAGCCCTACAGCCAATCCTATCGTTCAGACCGAACGATAGGATTGGCTGTCTGTCTCACTGAAGCGCCTCACTACCTCACTGCTTGGATCCACCATTAATCCGCCCGGGCGCATTTTTCAGCAGAACATCCCAGAAGTGAGAGGAGGACAGAAACAGCTGTTAGCGCTTCAGTTTACGGAAAAAATACCAGAGTCCCAAAAAGAAAAACACCTTTTCAGCTAGCAGGAAACTAAAAACATTTGGACGTAGAAAGAGGAAAACATGGGGCAATGTTTCAACAGCTGGTGTTTTGGTCTCTATTGTTACCGTGGCAATGCAGGGTCCCATGTCTGGGGAAGGCTGGCCTACAGATTATACCCGACGGGAGGGGTGAGAGCTCGGAGACGTGTTTCTATAAAATAGCTGATACCTAGCTTGTTTACCATACCAAGTGTAGCTTTAAGTGGATCTGCAGTATGAATATATTAGTAAAGTTTTAGCAGGTCTTTGGAATGGATTTGTTGCTGGATGTGCTGCGGTGCCCAGTACCCTGGACTACTTGGGGAAAACGGGTTTGTTTATATATCGCATGTGATCTCGTCATCGCAACATTAAGCACTATTATCGCAAATCGCAGTTTTTCCTAATATCGTGCAGCCCTAGTTAGGAGGTCCTCTCTGTCTGTATGTTCTCTCATTGCTCTGTATCTTTCGCAATACACTGTATTAAAGCGGCTCTCTGGATTATTTTTCTCTGTATCAAAGTTTTCTAAATGTTCTAAATGATATTTCAGGTCTAAACTCTGATCTATGGGTTGAGTTCCACAACATCTGTCATTCTGATGAAGACCCTCCTTCCTCCTAGAGACCCCTTTCCATTATTTCTTGCCGCCAACATTTTTCAGCCAATGAAATTCAAATGTCTGCATTCTCTCAACATGCACGCGCATCGACCAAACCTGTACCAGTAGGGGGCGCTGTCGTACAGGACGCTCCGTGTGTTTCTCTGCCGTCTCAGCCGTTGAGGACTCACAGCTCATTTCTACTAAAAACCTACCCATTCTCCAGATAAAGACGGGTTTATTTTTATTTTTAAACCTTTCACCTCACAGAATGGCAAGGCTTGACAGGGTTACGCGTTTATTTTGGTCAGAAAGTTCATCCAGGGCCGAGTCAAGTTCAGCTTCAGAGTCCAGCAGCAGCTCTCTGCTAACAGAGCTAATATCAGAAGCAGCAGGGACAGAGAGGGCTCTTCAGACCCTCGTAGTGTTGTTGGAATAAGATAGTGAACTGTGAGTGATTAAACCCTACACATTGAGCTGTACAGTTCATGTCTGAAGTATATGCGCCACGCGCACGCGCGCACACGCGACCGGACGCGCGTGTCTAGATGTTTTGAGGAGGAGCCTTTGGACGCTAGATTCAAAAACTGCTCTCCTGATGAAATCCTCCAGAGTGCCGCTTTAATGCCATAGTCATTGTTGTTAAAGGTATTTTCTGCACCACTTGTGTTGCTGCAAAACATGGATGCATTAATTTTTTCAAATGTGTCTCTGCTGTTATTTTTACATCATCATCAGTTTCCCAGAATGCTCACTAAGTGTCATCACTGGACTTATAATTATAGAAACATGCATACACCAGCCATGAAGTTTGGTGTGAGGATGTGCACATTTCACTGTTATTTCATGATAAAACATGTGGACTTTCACACTCTGTACATGAGACCACTGATCTCTTCCTTTTTTTCAGGAAACAATTAGTAGAAGAAAACTTACTTTTTCCAGATTACATCCACAATTGTAGAAAGCTGGGTTTCGTCCACGGCAGCAAAACTGTTTCCAGCAAGAACCAGCAGAGTCCCAAACACCCAAAGGAGTCCAGGCATCTAAACACAGGTTGACTATGTTAATTTATTTATGGGAGACAGTAAAATGGTTAAAGGTGGTTCCTGATTCACACAGACACTGTTTATTTATAGAACAGTTTTTTTTTTTAACAAAGAAGTTTTTGTTCATATTGGGGGTTAGTTTACATAATGGTGTTGTCAAACAAAAAGAATCTAAAAGTCAACTTTACAGGAAACTAAAAATACATTTATTTTAATGAACTGTGCAGTGCAATGGATAGATTTATACAAATGATGAAAAACTGAGTTTTCTGCTTTGATTAAAAAAGCCTTCATAGGAAGCATAGATATAATCAAAAGCTGCTGCTAGTGGCCCATTACGGTCACCAGTAACTTCGTACCTGTGTCTCTTACTCTCTCACAGGACTCTTGCCTCAGACAAACAGCTGCTGTGCAACAACTATAAGATGATTTATTTACTATTGAACTAATTATTGCATTAAAAGGCTCTGATGGCCAAACGTCTGATTTTGTTATGTCGGTGGGGGTTAATGTAGGTGACATTACAGGTTATAAAGACCCTTCACATCCAGTTTGAAGGATAACAATCTGAGGAAACCATGCGGCCTACAGCAGGGAGAGACAGAGAGGAGGAAGGCAAACATGTCTGTGTGTTGGTGATAAACATAACCCTGATAGGGGAAGTGACCATATCTGATCACAAGCATGTTGTGGACTTTTAAGATAACTTATGAACATCACTGTTTTAACAGCTATAGATAGATTATAAAAAAGTATTTCCATGTGTTTTTGCATGTGTTTTGTTTCTAGGGGCCACCGTACCTAACCATTTTGGTGCCAAAACCCAGGATGAATCATTGAACTGATCATATTGAATTTGTAAAACAACATTTTCTAAGAAGTGTTTTTTGTGTGACCAGGTCATGTGAGGCGTGTGATAAAATAATTGTGACAGTTGTGTAAATTTTTGCAATTTAGTCATAAAGTGTCTGAAAAGGTTTTAATCTGTTAACAAATCATTTAAAGACAATGTTCGTTTAATTTACAATTTGGTTTAACATTTTATCTCATTTCTTTTACTTTCAGACTCACATAAACTAAACTGAGAAGACTTTGAGATGAGTTCTAGATGTTCCAGAGTTCATTTTTAAATAGGGGGACCACCACCCTGGTCTGCCAATCCAGTGAAACTACCCACGATGTCCACGCAATGCTGCAGAACCACATCAACCAACACAGCCCACAGCACCCAGAGCCTTAAGGAATTCTGGGCAAATCTCAACCACCCCCAGGGCCCTACCAGAAAACTTTAATGACTACCTCAGTGACCTCAACACCAGAGATTGAAGAACCCGACCCAAAGTCCCCAGATTTTGTTTCCACACTGGAAGACATGCTGGTGGGATTGAGGTCTACCCATCGATCCTGTCCAGAATCGAGGTCAGCAGTACACCATCTCCACCATAAACAGAAGTAGTGCACCGTTTACCCCTGCTGAGATGCTGGATGATGGACCAGAATCGCCTTGAAGCTGTATGGAAGTCCATCTACGGCCTCACCAAACTCCTCCCATGCACGACTTTTTGCCTCAGTGACAGGAGACTCAGTTAACAGCTCCACCCCTTTCTTTATCCGAGTGTCAGGAGCAACAACAGTCAGGACCGGTCACCCCCCCCCCCACACACACACACACACACACATAAGTGGAGGGAGGCTACCCTCTCATTCACCGGGGTAAACGCCACTGGTCTACCTGGAACCCTGACAATCTAGTATGCTATTAACATGTCAAATACATCATTGTTTAAAGGTAAATGTTGTAACTAGTTCAAACCATGATCACCATGGAAACAGACACTACCCCCACCCCCACTCCATTAGTTAATGCTTTAAAATGTTTAGTAAAATCTCAGTCTGCATATAGAAGATAAGATTAGGACTTTATCAATTCCCTTCATGATTAGGCAGCACAGAAATTAAAAAATATTTAAATTAGAAAATGTGTGTGTGTGTGTGTGTGTGGTTGTCTTGTCTCACCAACCAGACAGATTCAAGGTTGAGAGAGGAAGGTCTGAGTGATTCACTTTGAGACAAAAGCAAACTCGTGAAGGAAAGTCTTTGACCTTTTCAGGAGTTGTTGGAGAGAAGCGTCTGATGGATGCTCTTCACTTCTTCAGAGTCAGGAACGAAGGTGACGGATCAGTGAAGACACTCAGAGGAGGACAAACCTTTATAAGGCAGAGCAGACATGATGAAGTTGTACCTCTGTGTACTGTGTGTCTGTCATCAAGTCAAATAAAGGTCTGATGGAGCTCCTTGTTGCAGCGACCTCTGACGTGTGGAGTTTGTTTTACAGGTTTAGTTTGTGAATCAGCAGATTGTAATGATGTCAGTTTACTTACAACCTGCAGGATACAGTCAGAAAAAACAGGTCTAACATTAATGTTCTCACATTCCTGATAAAGGAGTGTCACTGAGCTAACTATTGGTGATTTCATTCTTCTTGTAGCGATAATATTATTAATAATAATTATATTAATATTACTATCACCACCTACTTTATTAAAATGTAAAAATAATTTCCATCAATCTATAAACTTGAAGAAATGAGTTGTTGAACCTTGTAGGAAGATGAACTTCATGCAGTGAACTCTGACAAACTGTTAATAATCATCAGTAAATATTGATTTACACCAACAACCTCAAGTCTATTCTATATGTTTAGTTATAATGGGATGAAGTCATTTTACACTGAGAAATTGTAAAACATGGATCTAGGATTCATAGCCACATTAACTGAAGTTCACTTCAGACTGACCTTCTGATTCCTGCTGGATACGAAGCAGTGGTTCTGATAGGAAAGCAGTGGATGGTCCAGATGTGTCCAGAGGAGTCCAGAGGGGCAGCAGCTGAGGAGGAAGAGAACAAAGAGAGAAACTCTGCATCCTCTACTTTTAAACCCAGCTGGAGTCTTGGTTCCACCAATCATCGTGGGTTCATTCTCCTGATTTGCATGAAGTGGGCGTTCATGAAGGCTGGGCCTCCACGGGGGATTTCCCTGATCCTCAGCAGCATTAAGAAACTTCTAATGAAAGAAGTTCTTCAACCACGGTTTCACTCTAACTTTTTTCTATGACACCATGTTATTTAAAGTCACCTTTTCTTGTTTAACAAAGTGTTTAAGTAAAGAATGGAGACAAACACAGTTATTAATCTGCTGTCTTTACTAAAGTCATCAGTTTATAACCTGAATTTAAACAGCGTGAACTGAATGATTATTTATCCTCACAACAGTTCAAATTGTTAAATGACCCCTCCTTTAGAATTAGGTTGATTCAAGTTAAACCCTGTGTAAAACACATTAGAGTTTAATATTTATAAACCACATTTAGACATAAACTCTGAGGTTTGCCGTTGTTGGTCACTGGCATCGAGACTAGAGACATTTTCAGTGTGTAGCTCTATTTAAAGCAGCAATGTGGAGCATTTCAGCAAGAAAGCATTTTTTTTAACCCAAATGTACCATGACCCCTCCCAAGACATCCATCCTGCTTAAACTGTTTCACAGGGTTGAATCGTTCACAGCTCACAAGTCGTGTTCTCACTCTGTAGATGCTCTGAGACCTGACTGTCACACGGTGCTGATGAAACACCGGCAGCAGAACCCGGACATGACGAGACACTCGGCCCAGAATGGCTTTCCTGACCAAAATAAACCTTGGCAAGCCTTGTCATTCTGTGAGGAGACATGTTTAAAAATAAAATTTTAATCCCTCAGTAGTCGGGGAATGGATCACTTTTTAGTAGAAATTAGCTCTGAGTCCTCCGTGAAGTGCGTGCACGTTGACTGACAGCTGACAATGTGGAAATTTGAATTCTATTGGCTGAAAAAGTTCGCCAGTCAGAGAGAATTCAAGGGGTCTATAGGAGTATGCAGTGCTCTGAGTGTTATCATTAAAGAGCAAGTTGCAGGTTAAACTCTCTTAAACAAACGTTTTAGATAAATATAACAGAAACTTTTTCTGAATAAAAATTTACACACATTCAGCTTATTTAGGCTTTTGGATTCATTTTTGTGAGAATTGTCTATTTTTTCACCAAACCGGAAGTGACGACAGTGCAGGGAGCCTGTTAGTTCTCTATATAGAAAACTGATCCCCTGATCACTGCTTGTGACGAGCAAAACAAACCCCCAGAGTGCCGTTATTTTATTACTTTATTACTATAGTGAGAAGTTATTTTATTAAGATAAAAACAATCAGTCCAGTAAGGCTGTACCCTGCCTGCCGGTCCAGCTGTAGACCGCGAGGGGTTCACCGGTCTAGACCACCTCCTCCTCATTCGGGTCTCCGACCGTACACGGATACCAGCGTTTAGCACCAGGTTTGATCATCAGAGCTCCAAACATTGAGCTGCGTTCAGGACGAGCTAGATGGATTGTTAAAAAATGAAAGAGTTTATAATGAAGTTTCACAGGATGCAGCTGAACGGTTCGAGTCTGACCGGATGAGTGTCGGGTCAGGCTGGAGAACCCCGTGAAGTTAAGGACAGCACTGGTATGAGGCGACGGCATACCCTGCTAGCCAGGTGAGGGTCAGACACCTGAAGGAAACGCTCTCATGAAATCGCGGACCGGTACCGGACTACGACCCACCACGAACCGTACCAAACCTGGCATGGAAACGAGACTCAAGTCTCCCCGTTAGCTCCTGTTAGCTGCTGCGTGCTAACAGCGGTTAGCTCCTGTTAGCTGCTGCGTGCTAACAGCGGTTAGCTCCTGTTAGCTGCTGCGTGCTAACAGCGGTTCCGGTGAATGGATCGAAGTAACGGCGCCTGTTTAGAGTCACACTGAATGTTTTTCGTCGGTATGTGGGACTCCATCACATCCAGTCCTGGACTAGACCAGGACCACCGGGGTTTTTCGTCTCCAAACAGAAGTCACCGTACCGGTAAGGAAGCCGTCCCGTTGTTGACTCAGTGTCCTGACAGACTGGCGATCGGCATTCATAAACATAATAATTTAGCATTTTTTATTAAAATGAATTCACACCGACTTGATTAAAGAGCGCTCTAACCTAAAACTAACAACTCATCGCCGACAGCGAGCAGGCAGCTGGCAGACTAGAGCGGTGCCAGTCTGAGATGTTAAAGTAGTTTAGCTTTAAAAAATCTACACAATGATTAAAACAAGCATCTGTTACACAAACTCCACACAACAAAGGGCTCAGATGATCATATTTATGGGATTATTGATCGTACAGAGTGTTAAATTATCCTACAAATACTTTATTTATCTACATCTGACAACACTGTAAGCAGCGCCACCTAGCTGGGAGCTCCCTTAGCTGACGTCACAGGTCCACAAAAAAAAAGCGTTTTTAGAAGCTTTGCAAAAAGCGGCACTTTTGACTAGAAAAATGGTTTAAAATGTATTGTAAAACAAAATACCCTCAATAAACATTTCAAATAGAATTTTTGGACAGAATTTTATCTGAATTAAAAAAAACCTGCAATTTGCTTTATAAGTAATTTCTCAACGTGAGATGATCTTAGTTTTAAACTCTGGCGTGAGGAGTAGAGCGTGATGTGAATTCTTTCAGACGTCTATTGTTGAACTGATATCTATTTCATGAGGGCAAAATACTGTAAAGAGTCCTAAACTACTGCAGTTTGATGCTCCGCCTCCACCTGTTCACATGGATGGACACTGACTCTGAGTCAGCTGATCACCTCTAAATAAACCTGTTTACACCTGGTGGTAAGATGTTAACCTTTAGTTACAACAGAAACAGGAAACGCTCTCTCATGCTCTGCTAACGCAGGATGATCTGGTTTCTGTTCTACAGCGAATCAAACTTCAGGGTTTAGCAACACTTTTAGGGAAGCTGATGATGTGTTTGTGGAGAAGGTGTGAGAAAATTAAAATAAAAAGTGTCACTTCGTGCTAACGTACAGATTGAGGCAGAGATACAGACACAGAGGAGACGGTTGGACTCTGCTGTGAGGAAACTGATGAGGAAGTGAAGGTTCTGCAGAATCAACCTGATCAGACATCATTTAATAAGAAACGCTGAGTCTCAGTTGTTACTGAGTGTTGGCTTCGGTCATCAGGGTCAAACTAAACTGATGCTGGTTCTTCTCTGTGTGTCAGAGCTGGTCCTGGTTGTAGTCAGGAATTCTTTAAAGTACAATTTAAATAAGAATTTTTGTTTTTAAAGTTACATGTTTTTTAAACTCCATTTTCATAAATAAATAATGAATCTACAAACCTAACTTTAGCTAACAGTCTAAACCTTGATCTGTGTTCCTGGCCGACCAGAGGGACCAGCTGACGTGTTACAGCAAATATTAGTTTGATCATTTCCTCCTAAAACTTCTCTGAATGGAACTGCTGTGGTTCAGGTGGATGTGTACGTGTGTGTGTGTGTGTGTGTGTGTTTGTCTTAAGCAGCACTAAAGCTATCACAACTCTAGATGAAGATCATCACATCACACTGAGGTAAACAGAGCGTGATCTCTGATGTTTTTATTGGTGACTCACTGGCAGCACAGCAGTGCTTCCAGTGAAGTTACTACAAAAACAAAACTATGATCAGTTATTAATACTATACATGTGTCCTATATAGGGTTGGGTATTGAAAGGGTTTCATTCGGTACCGGTGCCATTTCGATACTTTAAAAACAGTACCGGTTCCTAAACGGTATTTAAATCGGTACTTTTAAAACCTAAAAACACAGATTTTTTCTATGATCCCCTGACTTTTTATTTCTTAAGGCAAAAGGCTGAGCCAATCAAATTGACCGACAATATTTTAACATCAAATTCTTCATAATATAAAGAAAGAAAAAGTTTACATTATACTGTACATTAATTAAATGTACAAAACATTAACTGTACAATTATTAACTGAACATCAACTCAACCTACTGACTAACAATGGAAATACAATCCTAAACACTGACCTGACACTCAGATCGGTGCTCTTTGGTGTTCTTGTTGTCACACAGTGAACATGTGGTTTTGATTTTAAGTTTTATTTATTTGCATGTTTTCCCCCTGTTTTATACATTATTATTGCATGTTTTATACTGTTTTAATATTGTTTGTTTTGAATTCTTTGGATCGCTGTGGACTGATTTTAACATGACTGATAATCACTTGCACCTGTTGTAAGTGGGCGTGTCCAGGAGGAAACTTATTTAGGTGCCACTCAGGTTGGCAGAGGAGAGAGTGAATAGGACAGAAAAGAGAAGGACAGACAACAAAGGAAATGAAAGGTGTGCTGAAGGAAAAAAGGAGACGCAGCAGGATGTGAGGAGTGTAATGTATTGCTGTGCTGAGAAAGTTGTAACTTTCTAGTTTGTTCTTATTGCTCCGCCCCGCCAGCAGAGGGCAGGCGTGTACTGTTTTGGTCAAGCGTGTGAGGCACATTAAACTAGAGCTGCCGACAGTTAGCTCCCGTCTTGTCCTTTTTAAAAAAACACTACATGGTGTCAGAAGTCTGTAAAGAACCGACTTAGCAAGTGATGGCTGCCACTCAGTTTGAACACCCCAAGATAGACTGGGACGCCGCCGATTTATATCAGGAGTTCGACAGGTTCAGGAGTCACGTCACATTTGTCTTTGACGGGCCGCTGTCGGAGCTAACCGCTAAGCAGAAAGCAGGTTGGCTGGGAACATGGATCGGTGAGCAAGGCAGAGAGGTCTACAAGACTCTGGACTGGGCAGACGGTGAGAAAGAAGATCCTACTAAAGTACTGGACAAGTTTGCCAGCTATATAAGACCGAGGAAAAACAAGAGAATTGCTCGGCATCGCTTCAAACAGAGGAAGCAAGGCCCAAGTGAGAGTTTTGACCACTTTGTGAAGGATTTGCGGTTGCTGTTAATGGACTGTGAGTATACTGATGCGGATGATATGTTAGTTGATGCCATAATAGCAGGAGTTCGTGAAAAAAGAGTTCAAGAGAGACTGCTTGATAGGGGCGAGGATCTGACTCTTGCTAAAGCCATAGAGATTCCACAGCAGTATGAAATGTCTCAGAGACAAATGCAGATAGTCAGAGATGATGGTTTGTCGCAAGTGGCAGCAGTAGCAACCAAGCCTAAGTTGCCGTTGCACTATAAAAAGACCCATCATACAGAAAGCTCGAAGCTGATGCAGCAGAAGCTAACAGCTAACTGCTCAAGCTGTGGTAAACATCCTCAACATAAATGGAATAAAGGCAAGTGTCCAGCAAAAGGCTCCATATGTTCATACTGTCATAAACCAAATCACTGGATGGCTGTGTGTCGCAAAAGAAAAGTACATACTGTGGATGTGGAGGCCTCTGTGGATGAGCACTCAGATGATGAGATTTTGAACATTAGTCTGACGCAAATACTCACACAAACAAGTTCTTTAATGGATGATAAATGGGCAGTGTCTGTCAACATACTGTCAAAAGAAATCAAGTTCAGAATCGACACAGGTGCAAGATGTAACACGCTGACACTGGACAGTTATCAGCAAATTATGCACACTGGTGAACTGAAAACCTCCAAAAGACTGTTGCGCTCGTATTCAAACCACAAACTCAAACCAGTTGCAGCAGTAGAACTTACAGTCACATCAAAAAACTGCAGCATTTGTACAGAGTTTGAAATACTGGATATTTCTCAGGAAAGTGTGCTCAGTGGAGAAACAGCAGAAGCTCTGGGCTTGATAGTTCGGTGTGACACTCTACAAAATGCAAGCAGCTCTCTGAGGAACAGCAGCAGTACCATCAGCACCCCATTTCAGTCTGTGCCTTGTGGATTAAGGGACTTTCCGGAAATAGTGCACACCACAGGTACACTGCCAGGTAAATACACAATCAAAATAGAACCTGGTGTGAAAGGAGTTGTTCACCCGGTTCGCAGGCAGCCTGTAGCACTGAAGGAGAGAATTGTGCATGAACTGCAGGAGATGGGACGAAATGGCCACATTGCTAAAGTTGAACAGCCCACAGAATGGGTCAGCTCCATGGTCACAGTCATCAGAGGAGATAAAGTAAGGATTTGCATCGATCCTAGTGATCTGAATAAAGTCATCAAAAGAGAGCACTACCCCCTGCACACTATTGAGGAGGTTGTATCTGCCATGCCAGGAGCTAAAATATTCTCAGTCCTGGATGCAAAATCAGGATTTCTGCAGATAGAACTGGAGGAGGAGTCGTCATTCCTCACAACCTTCAACACTCCTATTGGCAGGTACCGGTGGCTCAGACTGCCATTTGGTCTGAAATGTGCTCCAGAAATCTTTCAGCGCATAATGGATGGCATGCTAGAAGGGATAGCAGGGGCCACAGCCATTATGGATGACATTCTGATTGCAGCACCCGATGTGGAGACTCATGATGCAATTTTGCGTAAGGTTGTTGAAAGAGCCACAAGCTACAACCTAAAGCTCAATTTCAACAAGTGTCTTATTCGTAAGACTCAAGTACAGTACGTTGGACACTTACTCACTGCAGATGGTCTGAAGCCAGACCCAGCTAAAGTTGAAGCAGTCATTGGCATGGCTTCCCCTACTGACAAAGAGGGTGTAAGGCGCTTTTTGGGGTTTGTCACCTATCTGTCCAAGTTTATTCCAAACCTGAGTGAAGAAGATGCTCCCCTGAGACAGTTACTCAAAAGCGACGTTGAGTTTGCTTGGCAACCAGCTCAGCAAAAAGCCTTTGATAGACTTAAAGACTTGTGCTCACATCCTCCAGTGCTAAAGTACTATGACCCAACCCAGCCAGTGGAGATCTATTGTGATGCAAGCAGCAGTGGACTTGAAGCTGTGCTCCTGCAGGACAGCCGTCCTGTAGCGTTCTTATCTAGGTCTCTGACGGATGCAGAAACTCGCTATGCACAAATAGAGAAGGAAATGCTGTCTATTGTCCATGCATGCACAAAGTTTCATCATTACATCTTTGGCAGAAAAGTCACAGTTTTTAATGACCACAAACCACTTGAGGATATTTTCAAAAAGTCGCTGCTTTCAACCCCCATGCGCATACAGAGGATGCGTCTGCGTCTGCAGTGGTATGATCTCAGTGTCCAGTACAGAAGAGGAAAGGACATGGAACTCCCTGACACGTTGTCAAGGGCTCAGCTCACGTGCAGTGCCTCAGAGTTTGAAGGCTTAGAGTGTGTGTCTATGCTGGAACATGTTGCAGTGAGTGAAGGAAAGTATAGTGAGCTGCAAGCACTCACGGCCAAAGAACTGCAGGTTTTGCAAAACACTATACATCAGGGATGGCCTGAAAACAGGAGAGACGTTCCTGTTACCTCTCAGCCATACTGGGACTCGAGGAGCCAGCTAACAAGTTGTGATGGACTGGTGTACAAAGGGCTCCGTGTAGTAGTTCCACCTTCTATGAGAAAGAGCATGTTAGAGCTCATACATCAGTCCCATTTGGGAATTGTAAAAAGCAAGCAGAGAGCTCGGGAAGTGCTCTACTGGCCAGGCATGAGTTCTGACATCGAAGAAATGATTAGAAACTGCAGTAAGTGTGCAGAATTCCAAAACAGACTGCCAAGACTTCCACTCAAACCAACAGAGACTCCAGATTTCCCCTTTGAGCAAGTGGGCTCCGACATTTTTGAGTTTGAATCTAAACACTACATGGTAGTGGTGGACTACTACTCAAAATTTATTGAAGTGGATGAAATTAAAGACCAGCGCAGTCGCACTGTCATTGAAACACTGAAAGCCCAGTTTAGCAGACATGGCATCCCATCCATCTTGCGCACAGATAATGGTCCACAGTATGCTTCAGAAGAGTTCAAAAGCTTTTGTGAGAGTTATGGTATCTCACACCATACTTCATCACCTCACACTCCTCACTCGAATGGAGAAGCTGAACGTGCTGTGCAGACAGTAAAAAAACTGTGGAACAAAGCAAGAGACAAACATTTAGCACTGCTGGATTACCGTACCACTCCACTCGAGTCGGTTGGTTTGTCACCTGCTCAGCTGCTAATGGGTAGAAGACCAAGAAACAAGTTGCCTGCCGCTAAAAAGCTTCTTGTCCCAAAGGCACATGAAACTACTAGGATCAAACAGCTGCTGGATAAGTCCAAAGCCTGCCAGAAGTTCTACTATGACAGGAAGAGAGCAACAACACACCGTCTTCCCTTTTCACCAGGAGATGAAGTCAGGATGCAGCCTCATCCTGGCAATGCCAAATGGACTCCTGCAGTTGTGGTTCGTGAATGTGCTGCACCCAGGTCCTACATTGTGGACTCTGGCGGGAAGGAGTTTCGTCGAAATAGTCAGCATCTTCGCAGGAGTACAGCGGTTGCAAATCAATCACGCAGCCTCGTAAGTGATGAGACTTGGTCTGAGTCAGCTGACGTGTCACCAAGTCAGGAGTTACCTTTACTGGTGTCCAATGGACGGTCAGCTGAATCAGCGGAACAACATAAGGACTCTGGCCAGGTGCAGGTGTCAGTACCATATATGACTAAGAGAGGCAGAGTGGTGAAGCCACCTGAAAGACTTGATTTGTGATTCTAAGAAAACAAAAAGGAGTTATAGAAGACAGTTGATACAAAGTTTTGTTTTGTCATTACAACTGTATTGGTGTTTATAGCTTGTTATATAATAGCTACTGTGTTCATAACTGTTATCAGAACTGTTGATTCCATTTCTGGTGTTTTCTTCATAAGGTCATGCAAAATATTGTTTAAATGCCAGGTTTCTTTTTTTAATCTGAATTTTATTTCTAAAGGAGGGGAGATGTAATGTATTGCTGTGCTGAGAAAGTTGTAACTTTCTAGTTTGTTCTTATTGCTCCGCCCCGCCAGCAGAGGGCAGGCGTGTACTGTTTTGGTCAAGCGTGTGAGGCACATTAAACTAGAGCTGCCGACAGTTAGCTCCCGTCTTGTCCTTTTTAAAAAAACACTACAAGGAGGAGGACAACCGATTGTCCCGGTGAGCGGCGAGGAGTCGAGTGTCTGGTCCCAGCAGCTGGAGCGAGGATCCTCGCTCCAGCTGCGCATCCCACCGATCTCATGGGACGCGCTGCGAGTGAGTGGTGGCCGGCATGGAGTGGACCTCTGCCTGCACCCTTCAGACCAGTGTGCTA
>SSNR01000144.1:1429628-1460333 GCA_006937965.1 Callopanchax toddi | reverse complement strand
GGTCCACAGTATGCTTCAGAAGAGTTCAAAAGCTTTTGTGAGAGTTATGGTATCTCACACCATACTTCATCACCTCACACTCCTCACTCGAATGGAGAAGCTGAACGTGCTGTGCAGACAGTAAAAAAACTGTGGAACAAAGCAAGAGACAAACATTTAGCACTGCTGGATTACCGTACCACTCCACTCGAGTCGGTTGGTTTGTCACCTGCTCAGCTGCTAATGGGTAGAAGACCAAGAAACAAGTTGCCTGCCGCTAAAAAGCTTCTTGTCCCAAAGGCACATGAAACTACTAGGATCAAACAGCTGCTGGATAAGTCCAAAGCCTGCCAGAAGTTCTACTATGACAGGAAGAGAGCAACAACACACCGTCTTCCCTTTTCACCAGGAGATGAAGTCAGGATGCAGCCTCATCCTGGCAATGCCAAATGGACTCCTGCAGTTGTGGTTCGTGAATGTGCTGCACCCAGGTCCTACATTGTGGACTCTGGCGGGAAGGAGTTTCGTCGAAATAGTCAGCATCTTCGCAGGAGTACAGCGGTTGCAAATCAATCACGCAGCCTCGTAAGTGATGAGACTTGGTCTGAGTCAGCTGACGTGTCACCAAGTCAGGAGTTACCTTTACTGGTGTCCAATGGACGGTCAGCTGAATCAGCGGAACAACATAAGGACTCTGGCCAGGTGCAGGTGTCAGTACCATATATGACTAAGAGAGGCAGAGTGGTGAAGCCACCTGAAAGACTTGATTTGTGATTCTAAGAAAACAAAAAGGAGTTATAGAAGACAGTTGATACAAAGTTTTGTTTTGTCATTACAACTGTATTGGTGTTTATAGCTTGTTATATAATAGCTACTGTGTTCATAACTGTTATCAGAACTGTTGATTCCATTTCTGGTGTTTTCTTCATAAGGTCATGCAAAATATTGTTTAAATGCCAGGTTTCTTTTTTTAATCTGAATTTTATTTCTAAAGGAGGGGAGATGTAATGTATTGCTGTGCTGAGAAAGTTGTAACTTTCTAGTTTGTTCTTATTGCTCCGCCCCGCCAGCAGAGGGCAGGCGTGTACTGTTTTGGTCAAGCGTGTGAGGCACATTAAACTAGAGCTGCCGACAGTTAGCTCCCGTCTTGTCCTTTTTAAAAAAACACTACATGGTGTCAGAAGTCTGTAAAGAACCGACTTAGCAAGTGATGGCTGCCACTCAGTTTGAACACCCCAAGATTGACTGGGACGCCGCCGATTTATATCAGGAGTTCGACAGGTTCAGGAGTCACGTCACATTTGTCTTTGACGGGCCGCTGTCGGAGCTAACCGCTAAGCAGAAAGCAGGTTGGCTGGGAACATGGATCGGTGAGCAAGGCAGAGAGGTCTACAAGACTCTGGACTGGGCAGACGGTGAGAAAGAAGATCCTACTAAAGTACTGGACAAGTTTGCCAGCTATATAAGACCGAGGAAAAACAAGAGAATTGCTCGGCATCGCTTCAAACAGAGGAAGCAAGGCCCAAGTGAGAGTTTTGACCACTTTGTGAAGGATTTGCGGTTGCTGTTAATGGACTGTGAGTATACTGATGCGGATGATATGTTAGTTGATGCCATAATAGCAGGAGTTCGTGAAAAAAGAGTTCAAGAGAGACTGCTTGATAGGGGCGAGGATCTGACTCTTGCTAAAGCCATAGAGATTCCACAGCAGTATGAAATGTCTCAGAGACAAATGCAGATAGTCAGAGATGATGGTTTGTCGCAAGTGGCAGCAGTAGCAACCAAGCCTAAGTTGCCGTTGCACTATAAAAAGACCCATCATACAGAAAGCTCGAAGCTGATGCAGCAGAAGCTAACAGCTAACTGCTCAAGCTGTGGTAAACATCCTCAACATAAATGGAATAAAGGCAAGTGTCCAGCAAAAGGCTCCATATGTTCATACTGTCATAAACCAAATCACTGGATGGCTGTGTGTCGCAAAAGAAAAGTACATACTGTGGATGTGGAGGCCTCTGTGGATGAGCACTCAGATGATGAGATTTTGAACATTAGTCTGACGCAAATACTCACACAAACAAGTTCTTTAATGGATGATAAATGGGCAGTGTCTGTCAACATACTGTCAAAAGAAATCAAGTTCAGAATCGACACAGGTGCAAGATGTAACACGCTGACACTGGACAGTTATCAGCAAATTATGCACACTGGTGAACTGAAAACCTCCAAAAGACTGTTGCGCTCGTATTCAAACCACAAACTCAAACCAGTTGCAGCAGTAGAACTTACAGTCACATCAAAAAACTGCAGCATTTGTACAGAGTTTGAAATACTGGATATTTCTCAGGAAAGTGTGCTCAGTGGAGAAACAGCAGAAGCTCTGGGCTTGATAGTTCGGTGTGACACTCTACAAAATGCAAGCAGCTCTCTGAGGAACAGCAGCAGTACCATCAGCACCCCATTTCAGTCTGTGCCTTGTGGATTAAGGGACTTTCCGGAAATAGTGCACACCACAGGTACACTGCCAGGTAAATACACAATCAAAATAGAACCTGGTGTGAAAGGAGTTGTTCACCCGGTTCGCAGGCAGCCTGCAGCACTGAAGGAGAGAATTGTGCATGAACTGCAGGAGATGGAACGAAATGGCCACATTGCTAAAGTTGAACAGCCCACAGAATGGGTCAGCTCCATGGTCACAGTCATCAGAGGAGATAAAGTAAGGATTTGCATCGATCCTAGTGATCTGAATAAAGTCATCAAAAGAGAGCACTACCCCCTGCACACTATTGAGGAGGTTGTATCTGCCATGCCAGGAGCTAAAATATTCTCAGTCCTGGATGCAAAATCAGGATTTCTGCAGATAGAACTGGAGGAGGAGTCGTCATTCCTCACAACCTTCAACACTCCTATTGGCAGGTACCGGTGGCTCAGACTGCCATTTGGTCTGAAATGTGCTCCAGAAATCTTTCAGCGCATAATGGATGGCATGCTAGAAGGGATAGCAGGGGCCACAGCCATTATGGATGACATTCTGATTGCAGCACCCGATGTGGAGACTCATGATGCAATTTTGCGTAAGGTTGTTGAAAGAGCCACAAGCTACAACCTAAAGCTCAATTTCAACAAGTGTCTTATTCGTAAGACTCAAGTACAGTACGTTGGACACTTACTCACTGCAGATGGTCTGAAGCCAGACCCAGCTAAAGTTGAAGCAGTCATTGGCATGGCTTCCCCTACTGACAAAGAGGGTGTAAGGCGCTTTTTGGGGTTTGTCACCTATCTGTCCAAGTTTATTCCAAACCTGAGTGAAGAAGATGCTCCCCTGAGACAGTTACTCAAAAGCGACGTTGAGTTTGCTTGGCAACCAGCTCAGCAAAAAGCCTTTGATAGACTTAAAGACTTGTGCTCACACCCTCCAGTGCTAAAGTACTATGACCCAACCCAGCCAGTGGAGATCTATTGTGATGCAAGCAGCAGTGGACTTGGAGCTGTGCTCCTGCAGGACAGCCGTCCTGTAGCGTTCTCATCTAGGTCTCTGACGGATGCAGAAACTCGCTATGCACAAATAGAGAAGGAAATGCTGTCTATTGTCCATGCATGCACAAAGTTTCATCATTACATCTTTGGCAGAAAAGTCACAGTTTTTAATGACCACAAACCACTTGAGGATATTTTCAAAAAGTCGCTGCTTTCAACCCCCATGCGCATACAGAGGATGCGTCTGCGTCTGCAGTGGTATGATCTCAGTGTCCAGTACAGAAGAGGAAAGGACATGGAACTCCCTGACACGTTGTCAAGGGCTCAGCTCACGTGCAGTGCCTCAGAGTTTGAAGGCTTAGAGTGTGTGTCTATGCTGGAACATGTTGCAGTGAGTGAAGGAAAGTATAGTGAGCTGCAAGCACTCACGGCCAAAGAACTGCAGGTTTTGCAAAACACTATACATCAGGGATGGCCTGAAAACAGGAGAGACGTTCCTGTTACCTGTCAGCCATACTGGGACTCGAGGAGCCAGCTAACAAGTTGTGATGGACTGGTGTACAAAGGGCTCCGTGTAGTAGTTCCACCTTCTATGAGAAAGAGCATGTTAGAGCTCATACATCAGTCCCATTTGGGAATTGTAAAAAGCAAGCAGAGAGCTCGGGAAGTGCTCTACTGGCCAGGCATGAGTTCTGACATCGAAGAAATGATTAGAAACTGCAGTAAGTGTGCAGAATTCCAAAACAGACTGCCAAGACTTCCACTCAAACCAACAGAGACTCCAGATTTCCCCTTTGAGCAAGTGGGCTCCGACATTTTTGAGTTTGAATCTAAACACTACATGGTAGTGGTGGACTACTACTCAAAATTTATTGAAGTGGATGAAATTAAAGACCAGCGCAGTCGCACTGTCATTGAAACACTGAAAGCCCAGTTTAGCAGACATGGCATCCCATCCATCTTGCGCACAGATAATGGTCCACAGTATGCTTCAGAAGAGTTCAAAAGCTTTTGTGAGAGTTATGGTATCTCACACCATACTTCATCACCTCACACTCCTCACTCGAATGGAGAAGCTGAACGTGCTGTGCAGACAGTAAAAAAACTGTGGAACAAAGCAAGAGACAAACATTTAGCACTGCTGGATTACCGTACCACTCCACTCGAGTCGGTTGGTTTGTCACCTGCTCAGCTGCTAATGGGTAGAAGACCAAGAAACAAGTTGCCTGCCGCTAAAAAGCTTCTTGTCCCAAAGGCACATGAAACTACTAGGATCAAACAGCTGCTGGATAAGTCCAAAGCCTGCCAGAAGTTCTACTATGACAGGAAGAGAGCAACAACACACCGTCTTCCCTTTTCACCAGGAGATGAAGTCAGGATGCAGCCTCATCCTGGCAATGCCAAATGGACTCCTGCAGTTGTGGTTCGTGAATGTGCTGCACCCAGGTCCTACATTGTGGACTCTGGCGGGAAGGAGTTTCGTCGAAATAGTCAGCATCTTCGCAGGAGTACAGCGGTTGCAAATCAATCACGCAGCCTCGTAAGTGATGAGACTTGGTCTGAGTCAGCTGACGTGTCACCAAGTCAGGAGTTACCTTTACTGGTGTCCAATGGACGGTCAGCTGAATCAGCGGAACAACATAAGGACTCTGGCCAGGTGCAGGTGTCAGTACCATATATGACTAAGAGAGGCAGAGTGGTGAAGCCACCTGAAAGACTTGATTTGTGATTCTAAGAAAACAAAAAGGAGTTATAGAAGACAGTTGATACAAAGTTTTGTTTTGTCATTACAACTGTATTGGTGTTTATAGCTTGTTATATAATAGCTACTGTGTTCATAACTGTTATCAGAACTGTTGATTCCATTTCTGGTGTTTTCTTCATAAGGTCATGCAAAATATTGTTTAAATGCCAGGTTTCTTTTTTAGTCTGAATTTTATTTCTAAAGGAGGGGAGATGTAATGTATTGCTGTGCTGAGAAAGTTGTAACTTTCTAGTTTGTTCTTTTTGCTCCGCCCCGCCCAGCAGAGGGCAGGCGTGTACTGTTTTGGTCAAGCGTGTGAGGCACATTAAACTAGAGCTGCCGACAGTTAGCTCCCGTCTTGTCCTTTTTAAAAAAACACTACATGGTGTCAGAAGTCTGTAAAGAACCGACTTAGCAAGTGATGGCTGCCACTCAGTTTGAACACCCCAAGATAGACTGGGACGCCGCCGATTTATATCAGGAGTTCGACAGGTTCAGGAGTCACGTCACATTTGTCTTTGACGGGCCGCTGTCGGAGCTAACCGCTAAGCAGAAAGCAGGTTGGCTGGGAACATGGATCGGTGAGCAAGGCAGAGAGGTCTACAAGACTCTGGACTGGGCAGACGGTGAGAAAGAAGATCCTACTAAAGTACTGGACAAGTTTGCCAGCTATATAAGACCGAGGAAAAACAAGAGAATTGCTCGGCATCGCTTCAAACAGAGGAAGCAAGGCCCAAGTGAGAGTTTTGACCACTTTGTGAAGGATTTGCGGTTGCTGTTAATGGACTGTGAGTATACTGATGCGGATGATATGTTAGTTGATGCCATAATAGCAGGAGTTCGTGAAAAAAGAGTTCAAGAGAGACTGCTTGATAGGGGCGAGGATCTGACTCTTGCTAAAGCCATAGAGATTCCACAGCAGTATGAAATGTCTCAGAGACAAATGCAGATAGTCAGAGATGATGGTTTGTCGCAAGTGGCAGCAGTAGCAACCAAGCCTAAGTTGCCGTTGCACTATAAAAAGACCCATCATACAGAAAGCTCGAAGCTGATGCAGCAGAAGCTAACAGCTAACTGCTCAAGCTGTGGTAAACATCCTCAACATAAATGGAATAAAGGCAAGTGTCCAGCAAAAGGCTCCATATGTTCATACTGTCATAAACCAAATCACTGGATGGCTGTGTGTCGCAAAAGAAAAGTACATACTGTGGATGTGGAGGCCTCTGTGGATGAGCACTCAGATGATGAGATTTTGAACATTAGTCTGACGCAAATACTCACACAAACAAGTTCTTTAATGGATGATAAATGGGCAGTGTCTGTCAACATACTGTCAAAAGAAATCAAGTTCAGAATCGACACAGGTGCAAGATGTAACACGCTGACACTGGACAGTTATCAGCAAATTATGCACACTGGTGAACTGAAAACCTCCAAAAGACTGTTGCGCTCGTATTCAAACCACAAACTCAAACCAGTTGCAGCAGTAGAACTTACAGTCACATCAAAAAACTGCAGCATTTGTACAGAGTTTGAAATACTGGATATTTCTCAGGAAAGTGTGCTCAGTGGAGAAACAGCAGAAGCTCTGGGCTTGATAGTTCGGTGTGACACTCTACAAAATGCAAGCAGCTCTCTGAGGAACAGCAGCAGTACCATCAGCACCCCATTTCAGTCTGTGCCTTGTGGATTAAGGGACTTTCCGGAAATAGTGCACACCACAGGTACACTGCCAGGTAAATACACAATCAAAATAGAACCTGGTGTGAAAGGAGTTGTTCACCCGGTTCGCAGGCAGCCTGCAGCACTGAAGGAGAGAATTGTGCATGAACTGCAGGAGATGGAACGAAATGGCCACATTGCTAAAGTTGAACAGCCCACAGAATGGGTCAGCTCCATGGTCACAGTCATCAGAGGAGATAAAGTAAGGATTTGCATCGATCCTAGTGATCTGAATAAAGTCATCAAAAGAGAGCACTACCCCCTGCACACTATTGAGGAGGTTGTATCTGCCATGCCAGGAGCTAAAATATTCTCAGTCCTGGATGCAAAATCAGGATTTCTGCAGATAGAACTGGAGGAGGAGTCGTCATTCCTCACAACCTTCAACACTCCTATTGGCAGGTACCGGTGGCTCAGACTGCCATTTGGTCTGAAATGTGCTCCAGAAATCTTTCAGCGCATAATGGATGGCATGCTAGAAGGGATAGCAGGGGCCACAGCCATTATGGATGACATTCTGATTGCAGCACCCGATGTGGAGACTCATGATGCAATTTTGCGTAAGGTTGTTGAAAGAGCCACAAGCTACAACCTAAAGCTCAATTTCAACAAGTGTCTTATTCGTAAGACTCAAGTACAGTACGTTGGACACTTACTCACTGCAGATGGTCTGAAGCCAGACCCAGCTAAAGTTGAAGCAGTCATTGGCATGGCTTCCCCTACTGACAAAGAGGGTGTAAGGCGCTTTTTGGGGTTTGTCACCTATCTGTCCAAGTTTATTCCAAACCTGAGTGAAGAAGATGCTCCCCTGAGACAGTTACTCAAAAGCGACGTTGAGTTTGCTTGGCAACCAGCTCAGCAAAAAGCCTTTGATAGACTTAAAGACTTGTGCTCACACCCTCCAGTGCTAAAGTACTATGACCCAACCCAGCCAGTGGAGATCTATTGTGATGCAAGCAGCAGTGGACTTGGAGCTGTGCTCCTGCAGGACAGCCGTCCTGTAGCGTTCTCATCTAGGTCTCTGACGGATGCAGAAACTCGCTATGCACAAATAGAGAAGGAAATGCTGTCTATTGTCCATGCATGCACAAAGTTTCATCATTACATCTTTGGCAGAAAAGTCACAGTTTTTAATGACCACAAACCACTTGAGGATATTTTCAAAAAGTCGCTGCTTTCAACCCCCATGCGCATACAGAGGATGCGTCTGCGTCTGCAGTGGTATGATCTCAGTGTCCAGTACAGAAGAGGAAAGGACATGGAACTCCCTGACACGTTGTCAAGGGCTCAGCTCACGTGCAGTGCCTCAGAGTTTGAAGGCTTAGAGTGTGTGTCTATGCTGGAACATGTTGCAGTGAGTGAAGGAAAGTATAGTGAGCTGCAAGCACTCACGGCCAAAGAACTGCAGGTTTTGCAAAACACTATACATCAGGGATGGCCTGAAAACAGGAGAGACGTTCCTGTTACCTGTCAGCCATACTGGGACTCGAGGAGCCAGCTAACAAGTTGTGATGGACTGGTGTACAAAGGGCTCCGTGTAGTAGTTCCACCTTCTATGAGAAAGAGCATGTTAGAGCTCATACATCAGTCCCATTTGGGAATTGTAAAAAGCAAGCAGAGAGCTCGGGAAGTGCTCTACTGGCCAGGCATGAGTTCTGACATCGAAGAAATGATTAGAAACTGCAGTAAGTGTGCAGAATTCCAAAACAGACTGCCAAGACTTCCACTCAAACCAACAGAGACTCCAGATTTCCCCTTTGAGCAAGTGGGCTCCGACATTTTTGAGTTTGAATCTAAACACTACATGGTAGTGGTGGACTACTACTCAAAATTTATTGAAGTGGATGAAATTAAAGACCAGCGCAGTCGCACTGTCATTGAAACACTGAAAGCCCAGTTTAGCAGACATGGCATCCCATCCATCTTGCGCACAGATAATGGTCCACAGTATGCTTCAGAAGAGTTCAAAAGCTTTTGTGAGAGTTATGGTATCTCACACCATACTTCATCACCTCACACTCCTCACTCGAATGGAGAAGCTGAACGTGCTGTGCAGACAGTAAAAAAACTGTGGAACAAAGCAAGAGACAAACATTTAGCACTGCTGGATTACCGTACCACTCCACTCGAGTCGGTTGGTTTGTCACCTGCTCAGCTGCTAATGGGTAGAAGACCAAGAAACAAGTTGCCTGCCGCTAAAAAGCTTCTTGTCCCAAAGGCACATGAAACTACTAGGATCAAACAGCTGCTGGATAAGTCCAAAGCCTGCCAGAAGTTCTACTATGACAGGAAGAGAGCAACAACACACCGTCTTCCCTTTTCACCAGGAGATGAAGTCAGGATGCAGCCTCATCCTGGCAATGCCAAATGGACTCCTGCAGTTGTGGTTCGTGAATGTGCTGCACCCAGGTCCTACATTGTGGACTCTGGCGGGAAGGAGTTTCGTCGAAATAGTCAGCATCTTCGCAGGAGTACAGCGGTTGCAAATCAATCACGCAGCCTCGTAAGTGATGAGACTTGGTCTGAGTCAGCTGACGTGTCACCAAGTCAGGAGTTACCTTTACTGGTGTCCAATGGACGGTCAGCTGAATCAGCGGAACAACATAAGGACTCTGGCCAGGTGCAGGTGTCAGTACCATATATGACTAAGAGAGGCAGAGTGGTGAAGCCACCTGAAAGACTTGATTTGTGATTCTAAGAAAACAAAAAGGAGTTATAGAAGACAGTTGATACAAAGTTTTGTTTTGTCATTACAACTGTATTGGTGTTTATAGCTTGTTATATAATAGCTACTGTGTTCATAACTGTTATCAGAACTGTTGATTCCATTTCTGGTGTTTTCTTCATAAGGTCATGCAAAATATTGTTTAAATGCCAGGTTTCTTTTTTAGTCTGAATTTTATTTCTAAAGGAGGGGAGATGTAATGTATTGCTGTGCTGAGAAAGTTGTAACTTTCTAGTTTGTTCTTTTTGCTCCGCCCCGCCCAGCAGAGGGCAGGCGTGTACTGTTTTGGTCAAGCGTGTGAGGCACATTAAACTAGAGCTGCCGACAGTTAGCTCCCGTCTTGTCCTTTTTAAAAAAACACTACAAACACAGCCTCACATTTGGAGGTGTCAATAGTCGTTGACAGCCACCTAAACCATAGCAGAGCAGAACTAGGCCCATTCAGACTCAATGACCCCCACTTCCCTCATGACAAGGTAATGCTCTGTCAGAGGTGGGAGTTGAAATGTGAAGGCTGAAACACACTGGAGAAACCTGCACCGTGCTCACAGGGACTGCCACAGTGTGTCCCAGAAGTGTCAGTCCGCGCCACGGCGCTAAAGTTATATGACAGTTCTATTTCAGCGCCGTGGCGCGGGTGAGAATTGTGTGTCATGACATTGTGGAGTACTTTATGACAGACATTACGACACAGAAAGGATGCTATTACGGGACACAAAAAGAACCACGAGTGTATTGTCACTTCTTTACGGTACAGATAGCTTTTAACTATTCCAATAAACAGCTTACTGACCCATTTTGAAAGAATTAGAATTAAAGATTCCCACAACACACGATGGTAGCTCTGATCACGTACAACCAAAAGATTCACTTCCGGCTTCTTGTTCTCATTTCCCATGTAATGTGACTATCGTGCATTTTTGCAAGCATCGTTCTTCAGGAACGGGTCCTGTGAGAGTACAAGATTCACCAAAAACGTGGTGCTTCTGCGGTGCAGTGGTGACGTCTCTGGTGTGTTTCAGGCTTGAGGGTGTGCTGGGAACACCATAGAGGATTCTGCTGCCAGGCATTCCCAGCACAACCTCATTATACATATTGGCCGACCAGGTCTATGTGGCACCTTCCACTGCCATCTGATTGACCTCATCATCAGGTTGTGTAACAGTTCCGCTCCTCTCTTCACCTGAGAATGAAAAACATATGGCCACAGGTCAGATGATAGGACTACAACATTGATCATGGACCTGTGACCTATTGGCTGCTCTAGTTCTAAGTATACTGATGGGCATTCTTATGTTGGACCTGATGTTTGGCATTGCTAATTTGCAACTTGCTCAGAAGTCCAATAAGTAACATCACTTGGGTTGAGAATGGTTGTGCTGCTAACCCCATCATGTCCCTCTAGGTCATACTGTCAATGCCCACGTGAGCATTGAAGTTTCCCAAGAGGACTATGGAGTCCACAGTCAGAGCGCCATACAACACATCCCATGGCATCCAGAGAGGGGGTGTATTCTGAGCTGTGATTTGGTGCATAAACACCAAACCACAAAGCCCACCCCGCCTCTCACCCGAACAACTACAGCAATGAAAAAAGTCAAATTTCTCAAGGACTTGGGACCAGCGTCAACACTGTGTCAAGATGAGTCTGATGATATACAGCTGGTAGGCCTACTGCGCAACCTCTTCCACAAAATCACGCTTCTTTCCACCAGAGAGGTGACATTCCAATTTTCAGTTTTTTGTGTCATGGGTATGGACTCCACAATGCACTGGACTCTTCATGCTCCTCCTGCAGGTGGTGGGTCCACAAGTGGACAAGCTTTTGTAACTGGTTTGGTCTGGGCCTGGCTGGGCCTCATGGGAGAAAGCCAAGTCACCAGGCACTCAGACATGGGCCCCAACCCAGTGATGGCTTCAAGGGGGATCCCAGGCCATGTGCTTTATTAATAAAAGATCTTCTGAACCACTCACTCTTCACCTAAGACCAATTTGCTATGGGAGACCCTACGAGAGGGAAAGCACTCTGGACAACATACTGTAGATCCAGGATCATTTCCACTCAAAGTCCACCACCATGGTAAGGTGGAGGTTCAAGGAGGAGGTGCAACCTGTGAGCTCTCATAGTTAAACATGTAGGACATCTTGGGTTAAGAAAATAAATTATTGAGCGTTATAACTCACAATAACAGTAACATCACCATGTAACCAGAAATATTGATAATTATTATAATGAGTTTTCTCTTTCCTAACAGATAAAATGAGGGTTCGTCCTGCATCCTGTGTGTTGCTGGTGTGTTTGGGGATTCTTTGTGCTCTACTGGTGGGGGGCATCATCTGGGGTGAGTCACTTTACTAAACTTTAAAGCTGCACTCAGTAGATTGGTGAACAAGCTAGCTTAAAACGTTTTTTTTAATGCCTCTTAAACAACGTTCTAACATAGTATAGCTATAAATATATTGTGGCAATTAAAAAAAACTCAGAAAGAGATCAATAAACTAGTTGTCCTGCAGTTGTCTAAAAAATCTCAGCTAATCATACGTTTTGGACCAAAAGCAATGATTGGACAATCCATCTGTCTGTCTCGCTGAAGCGCCACACGTCCGCACTGCTTGGATCCTCCCCGTATAATCCCACCGGCAACAATTGTGGCCAGACATGTTTTTCTACTTCTGGAAGCTCTAACTGTGTTGTTTCGGCTTTATAATTCAAGTTTTAAAATTCAATATAAGGTTTGCGTCCTGCCTGCATTGCTGGAGAGGAATGCCTGCCTCAAACTTGTAAAAGATGAAGTGACTATGAAATACAGTCATTTACTTGTTTTCATAGTTTGTTCCATGTAGTATACATTGCCATGATATCCTTATGAATCTAAAAATAGTTCTGAACACATCTTTAAACATGCCTTGTTAATATATATTATGAATGTTATTGTTTTTCTTATGTTTTATGTGTGTAAAAAGGTCAGATTAGAGAATGTGTACATTTTGACTATGTGGTTTCCCATAGTATAACATTAAAGTATAAAACTTCACACACATAACCAACATAAAATGAACATTTTTAAATAAATATTATGTTAGGGTGGTCTAAGGATTAAAATGCATGCATTTATTTTGCAGACAAAAATTTGGGATTAAACAGGTTAATGCGTGCTGGAGCATATTTCAGCAGAACATCCCGGAAGTGAGAGAAGGACAGAAACAGCCGGCTGTTAGCGCTTCAATTTTAGGAAAAAATACCAGAGTCCCAAAAAGAAAAACACCTTTTCAGCTAGACAAATGTTTAGACCTAGAGAGAAGAAAAACCTGGGTGAAGGTCTCAACAGCTGTTGAATAGTTTATTGTTTGGCTGTTTATTGTTGTTACTGTGGCAATGAGTGGTTGAATGTTTGGAGGAGGCCGGCCTACGGACTATACCCGAAGGGAGGGGTGAGAGCGCTAAAGGCTAGAATACACCGGACACGTCGGCGACACGCCACTTTGTGGCTGCGCCGTTATTTTGATTAAAAACCATCAGCTCACTCACACAGAGCTCGCCACAACGTGTCCCAGAAACACAAGACGTCGCCATCGCGCTAAAGATTCGCACCAGTTTAAAAAGGAGCGCCAGTCACAGCTGTGCGCGTGTCACGACATGTTGAGTACTTTCTGACACCGACGTTACGACGCAGAACGGCTCCTATCACGGCACACAGAAATAAACCGCCACAAACATTACAGCACACAGAAACAACAGCTCATTAAATAGCTTACTTACCCATTTTGAAAGAATTAGAATTAGATTCCCACAACACACGACGGCAGCTCTGATCACATATAAACAAAGAATTCACTTCCAGTTTTCAATTCCCGCGTGATGTTGTGACTATCGCGCAATTTTTTAAGCAGCGTCCTACGGCGCGTCCTACGGCGCGTCCTACGGCGCGTCGTACGGCGCGCTGTGTCAAGAGCGCGTCTTGTGTACAAGACTCGCCAACACCGCAGCCACGAGGTGGCGCATCGCTGAGGTATCTGGTGTATTCCAGCCTTAAGACGTGTTTAGCTAGTGATACCTAGCTTGTTTACCAATCTACCGAGTGCAGCTTTAATCCGTTTATTTTCAGATGAAATGTATGCTAAGAAATTTAAATGACAGTAAAATATGGATTCATGGAGGATGAAGGTTCTCTGATGATCCTATAAAGTCACTGACAGGTTGGCTGATCTGGTTTCTCCTCTTGTTTATAGTCAGTGTGGAAATGACGAAATATGAAACAAGTCTTGGAAATAAGGAGACCGAAGTGAAAAACCTGCAGGATGAGAATCAACAGCTGGGCAGAGAGAGAGACGACCTCAACATGACTCTAGGAGTCATGCTGACTTTTAACAACTTCCCTGTGAATAACAACTGTCCCAACAATAGTGAGTATTATACCATGATGACTTTGATCATTTAAGTTTATTTTGGCACATATTTTATTTGATGAGATTCATAACAATGCTACAGTGTTTGTCAGTAAGCTACTGTTACGGGAAGCAAAAGTAAAACTTACAGCATGCCAACCAGCTCACGCTGCAACTTTAATTTATTCATTCATTTATATACCACCTTCCCACCACCAACCAAATAGCCTAAAGAGTGGGTCGTTTCAATTTGTACCTCCTATATACTTCTTCAATCTGGCCTGGGAATACCTCGGGGTCCTGCTGGTGGAGGTGACTGAGGAGAGGACGTCTGGGACTCCCTAGTTGGGATGCTGCCCATGCGACCCGGACCAAGATAGGTGGAGTAAGACAAGATGAGAGACCTGCTGCAGCACTCTGGTACACAGCATGGATGCAAATGCCTGGTGTGCCTCACAAGCCTGCGTCACATGAAAATCCACAGATGTATCCATCATGCATATAACAAGATTGGGGGTACCCGCATATAGGAGAGGCAGGGTGAGACGTGCAGGTCCAGCACGAGGGTCAGAAACATGTGGCTCGTGGGCCGAATCCAGCCCATGAGTACCCCTGGTATAAGATATGAGACCCAACTGTTTTCCCACATTTTTGTAGATACCAGGTAATATCAGCTTTCTTACCTTCTTTTCTCTAAATCCTTTCACTTTTTAAAGGTTGCTACCATATTCTGTGTTGTGCTGTTCATTCATGTGGTGAAAAGTATAGAATAGAAAAACCTTTTATTGTCCTTCAGTGGGGAAATTCAGGAGTACCAGCAGCAAAGTGACAGCAAGTAAAGAACAAACAGATTCACACAAGGATAAAATATATAAAAATGGAAAATATGAGACTGTAAAATACATTTACAGCACAAAATTATAATAGCAGCATAAAATAATAATACTGCACAATTATAAATGTCATACTCAGATACAGTGTAAAACTAAATAGCGTTTTTGTTTCGAAGGACATGCAAATATATTTGTGCATAAAAACTACAGTGTAAATATCATCAGGGGTGAAAATGTATTGAGTTTGGTGGGAGCAGTGATGGTTCTACAGTCTAACAGATGCTGAAGGTTCTACCATAACATTCCTTCCTGCATCCTGTCACTGAAGGAGCTCCCGTTCTCCAACAGCATCATGGGATGGGAGACGTCCAACAGGGACACCAACAGATATGACTGGGTTACAGTTTAACCATGGATAAAGTCATGGCTGTTATTTTCTTTTTAATGGCGTTC
Source organism: Callopanchax toddi (assembly GCA_006937965.1). Lineage (NCBI taxonomy): Eukaryota > Metazoa > Chordata > Actinopteri > Cyprinodontiformes > Nothobranchiidae > Callopanchax > Callopanchax toddi. The sequence continues at coordinate 1,445,017 of SSNR01000144.1, read as the reverse complement.
TTTGTTACATGTCAATAGCTGGATTTATGGAAAAAAAAAACCAATATTTCATTATCCATAATTATTATTCTGGATATTTAAATAATACTTACTATGCAAGTTAGTGATGTGCTAATCTGATAGTGATATGATAGTGATATGCTTTATCCATAACGAATACTCGTTTGAAACGAGTATTCGGCTCATCCCTAATAAAATGTCCCTGTAAATGAGCTGCTCCATTTCTCCACCGCTGCTCCGCTTCACATTTTACGTGAGACGCGGGGAAGAAGAGCGCCCTCACACAAACAGCAGCCCTCTTCTGCCTTTCAAAGCAGTTCTCCAACAAGCGTGGCGATTTCCGGGTTAAAATGTCAAAGTAGACTAAAGTTTGGCTGCATTTTGGAAAGGTAAACGAGAACAGAGCAAAATACAACACATGCAATGAGATTTGTGCCGCGGAAAACAGGAACACCAGCAATTAGTCAGCATTACATTACGCATATCAACTTGCAGCTGCAGCGCTGTGTTCAGTCTGAGACTGAGAAAAAAAAAGGAGACGCCTCTGCTGCATCAGGTGAGTGTGTGTGTGTGTGTGTGGGGGGGGGGGTGATACTGTAACATAACAGAAAGTTTCCAAGGTAAGCAATAAATACTAGTAATAATAATAAAAGCATACATATGCAATAAAAAAGTGGTTTTGTTTTTTTAGTACTTTGTTATTTTCTCTGAGAACTATACATGTAGGTGTCATGATTTCTGTCTGTTTGGTTATAGTGTAGTTTTCTTTTCTCATTGTTTAGGCATTCTCTGTTTAGTTTAGTCTGTTATTTGTGTTTTTAGTCTTTAGCCATCTCCCTGTGTTTGGTTGATTTCTGCGTTCTAGTTTATTTTCTGTTTTCAGTCATCCCCTGTGTTTTAGTTGATTTGTATTTATAGTTAGTTCTAGTGTTTACTTACTTCCGTGTTTTCTGTGATTAGTTATAGTTTATCAGGTTTTGTGTTTTTCTTGTTTTTTCCTCGACCTGTGTGTGTGTGTGTGTGTGTGTGTGTGTGTGTGTGTGTGTGTGTGTGTGTGTGTGTGTGTGTGTGTGTGTGTGTGTGTGTACATATCAGTTTTCTGTTCCATGTCTGGTAGTTTTAGTTTAGTCTTTATTTGTGCTCTGGGTGTTTGATTTAAGTTCTCAGGTTTGGGTCAGTCCTTCACAGGTGTGTCTGATTAGGTTCACGCCCTCCCTGTTTTGGTCTTCACAGGTGCTTCTCATTCCCTGATTACCCCGAGCTGTCTTGTCTGCCCCCTGCCCCCTAGCTCCCCTGTCTTGTCATTTCTTGTCGGTTCATCTGCTCTGATCTGTTCTGTTCATGTCACGTCATTGTTACTTTAGTTCTAATTTAGTCTGTTCAGTCTAGTTTATTTCCTTAGTTCATTTTTTAATAAACACCTGTCCTTAGTCTTTAGTCCTGACAGCACTACTATTGTGTTGTATCTCTTACTGTCAAGGTTTTCTACAAAAACCTGACTTCTTCCTGCCTCCTCCTCCTCTGACTGTCAGATCACAGCAGAGACATTAATGCTGGATCCTCCACAGCCTGGAAGCATCGTTACTGCATAGAAACAGTCAACTAAATGGAAATGTCCTCACTGGTTGTGATCTTTATCACAGTCTCTATAAGTTACACTAGAATTGATAAAAAGGAGAAATCAAGGTTTCTGTAATTCAAACAAAACACAACTCTTCAATAAGATTAAATTAAGTTTCCACTTTAACTGATCTTGTTTCATGTTTCTGTTCATCACAGCGTGCCAGATGTGTCAGAATGGATGGATCCTGTTCCAGGGAAACTGCTACCGGTTTTTTAATCTCACAGTTTGGGTGAGCTGGACAGAAAGCAGACAGTTCTGTCAGAGACAGTCAGCTGATCTGGTTGTTATTAATAACCTGGAGGAACAGGTGAGTTCTAACACCAACACACAGCTGGAACTTTGAAATGGTTTCTGTTTAAATGTTGACTTGTTTTTATTTTACTGAAGGTATAAAGTGTGAATGTTTATGATGATCAGAAACATGATGATTTACAGATGTTTATCAGTAACCACTCCGAGTACTACTATGATCAATGGCATGGATACTGGTTGGGATTACAGCAGATTAACACCATCTGGACCTGGGTTGATGGACATGTAGACACTCTGGGGTAAGAGAGGTTTTATGAAGAAAATAAATAAACTGAAATCTGGTTCATATTTTGAACTCAGGTCATTACGACTCTACACATAAACTTCTGTTCATCTGAAAAATAAAACTATTTGTGAAAATAGTGAATTACCAGTTAAATGGTCCCTTTTTTATAAATGCATTTATCCTATATTGCTGCAGCAAATGTGGAATTATTTTATTTAAGATGAACTAATACTTGTGTTTCTATCTGTAGGTACTGGATTTCACAGCCTTATGGTTCTTCCTGGCCATTTGCTGTGCTGCTCCCCAGACCACATGATCATGTTCCTCCTGTCACAAAGAACTGGGGCTCATCATATTATTGGTATCAGAGCAGATTCATCTGTGAGCGAAAATCTCTGATTATATTAAACTAGTTCTGATTTTCTATTCATCCTCTAAACAGAACTTCTGGTTTGTGTCAATGAGTTCTGAGTAAAAAAAAAATTATTATCACATCTGCTGTAAACTGTTGAGTAAAACTTGGTGTTTTTCTTTAATGTGCAGTAGTTCAGTAGGTAGAGCGGTCCTCACTGTAGCCCACCACCATTAGTGTGTAAATGTGTGTGTGAGCGGATGGATGGCTGATTGTAGTGTATAGCGCTTTGGAGTCCCTGGACTCTGTTTTAGAGAATGGTTTCTCTAAAAAAATGTTATTAGCAGCAGATTTTCAGGTTTAAGAAAGTTTCACATCTCTACTGATACTGAGATTGACTACATTCTTTTTTTAATCTTATTAATTTTCTTTTTAATCCCCTCCTTATTCTGGCAATTTAATTAATATTCAATTCAATAAACATAAATAATTTGACTGTGTCATTTGTAGTGTTGTACACTATGTAGTTAAACCTTGTAGTGTGTATAAAAGCTATGTTTTATTACTCACCTTCCGCTTTATCTATCACAGCTACCGAGGATTTAAACCGAGAGTCTGTGTGCTCTGGAGACCTGGATTTGAACAACTGTTTGTGATAAAAGCAGGATTATTCTAGATTCTATTTAGTTGCAGGGAGCATTTATGTACCTGTTATTTGACGAATGGAAGCTGAGTCAGGAATAAATATATTCAATATTTATTATAAAAGCTGACGAACATTTGTAAACAGATTAGCATTTGAGGTAGCAAGTTGGTTAGCATTCACTAATTGGTAGATGTTCTAAATTGGTCTTCTGAGTTTAGAACCTGAGTCTCGCGGTGAAGACTAGGGAGTTAGCTTAAGGGTTTAGTTATCAGGGATAAGGTGGAGAGGTTACTTTGATGAGCAGCCTAGTGGTATAGGGTTAGCTTTATCAAAGTAGCCTGCTTTACCAGGTCATGGGTCGTACTGCACCTCGCTCCTGGATCACGTCCGGCTGGTGGAGTTCGACGAGGAAGCGGAGATTCCCCCTCGGTCGATCTGGGAGCCCTGACAGGTCGATCGACCCGCCCGGGCGGCGGAGAGCGTCCGTGGATGCGGAGATCAGTGGGGCCCATCGCTAGTTGGTTGATAGCTGGCTGTCTTACCCATTCTGGTTGGAATAGAGAGGCAGGTGGATGTTTCCTGCTCTCAGGGGTAAGAAGCTTCTTCGACTGCTACGGGGCTTGACCCGTTACCGGGACAGTCGGCATCAATAACCCACTGTGTAGCGAGTGACAGCGGGCTGTGTTGTCTCCTCCGAGGCTGGCGGAGAACTGGATTCTTCCGTGCGGAGCAGACAGCTGAGAGCTGTCAGTAAAACGTGGGCCAATCAGGAGACTCTAAACAAGACACGTGACTCAGGCTCTAAAGTCCTACGTCACCTCCGTGTGAGGAGTGTGGAAGTTTTACTTATTTTTCCTTAGCAAGGTGGAAATAAGTAATAATACTGATTTAACCTTTTAGCAAAGTAACAATAATACTGAAGCTGGATCAAACATTCACAATGCTGTAAGAGAAAGTGCATTAATCATTTAAGACATTTCTGTAACAGATTAAGGTGTCATTTTAGGAAGAGACACCAAGAGTCTTTATTATTATTTTTATTTAAAGTCCGGTGGCTTCTTCCGGTACGACCGTGACCTTGGAGGAATGTTGATTCAGGTTAAAACATAATAAAAGAGTCATTATAATCCGAGTTATTGGGAAGAAGATGGATTATTATTTTAGATGATCACGTAGGTCAGAGGTCAGAGGTCAGAGTGTATATTGATCACGCTACACATTATTGATATTGTATTGGAACTGGTTTTATGTTTCCATTTCGGGCGTGGGAGGAGTTTGGCGAGGCCATGGAAAAAGACTATCGATCAGCTCCAAAAAGGTTCTGGCAAACCATCCGGCGCCTCAGGGGAGGAAGGCAGCGACTTGCTCACACTGTTTACAGTGGGGACGGGGAGCTGCTGACGTCAACTGGGGCTATAGTCGGGCAGTGGAAGGAATACTTTGAGGAGCTCCTCAATCCCACCGACGCGCATTCCGAGGAGGAGCCAGAGTTGGGAGACCTGGGGACGGACTGTCCAATCTCTGGGGCAGAAGTCGCTGAGGTAGTCAAACAACTACGCAGCAGTGAAAACATGGGGGTGGATGAGATCCATCCTGGGAATCTCAAAGCTATGGATGTTGTAGGTCTGTCGTGGTTGACACGTCTCTGCAACATTGCGTGGTCATCGGGGGCAGTTCCTGTGGAGTGGCAGACCGGGGTGGTGGTTCCCATTTTCAAGAAAGGGGACCAGAGGGTGTGTTCCAACTATAGGGGGATCACACTCCTCAGCCTCCTGGGAAAGGTCTACTCCAGGGTACTGGAGAGGAGGGTCGATAGTTGAACCTCGGATAGAAGAGGAGCAATGTGGTTTTCGTCCTGGTCGTGGAACTGTGGATCACAGACCTGCCAACTTGTACGCATTTTGCGTAGCAGGTACACAATTTGACATCCAAGTACGCTGGAACGACTCTCCCCTCTAAACTATGCAAAAAGCATCTGACAACAAGCTGCAGCAGCGTGGTGAAGCAGATTCAGCCAGTCATTGTAGAAAAGCGGAGAATAGCGAGTCGCGCGCGTTCACAGCAACCTGGCCTGTTTAGACATGTGAGCAGCGCTCAGGAAACTAAAGAAGTTGTTTCCTGATAAAGAGTCACTTACAGTCTAGCTGGCGAGATTCTTCTAATCAGAAATTGGAGAGTTCACTGTCTCGCACACCGAGCAGAGGACGGCGCGCGCTGCGTTTCAGTAAGCAGCAGGAGGAGGAGACAGGTGGAGGTAAGAGTCAAACTGATGAATAGGGAGCTTGTGCACAGAGATATATGTGTATAGACTTAAATATACTGTGTATAAATATGATGGGTTAATATAAAGATGGATGGATGTATTTCTATCCAGATAGTTGAATATCTACATGTATCCATCACATCACCTTCCACTGGATGTGGAATGAGCTACATTTAGATGCTCAAATCCATATTTGCAGTGATTTTGGTGAGAGTAACTTAAAAGTAATGCAGTAGTGTTATGCCTTACATTTAAAACACAGTGATATTGTAATGTAACAGTTTATTTGACATTACCTGCAGCTCCCTGGAGTGTAGTTAGGCCCAGTGATGTGTGCATATGTGCTGGAAGCCACTTTAATTATCGGTATAACATTATTGAAAACAAAAACACCTGATTCAATATACAAAATAAATAACAGTTTTAATTAAATACATATTAAAACAATAACCTATTTCCATCCAGTGAATATGGGAATTACTGCATGCAAAGCAATGGAGTAGTAAAAGTCTGCTAAAAAAAGTCACTGCAACACAAGTTGTACTCAAAAGGTTTTGACAAGGTCGGCAGGTCTGGGACCAGCTCTTTACCCTCATAGGGTGATAGAGGGGTCATGGGAGTTTATCAAACCAATCCACATGTGTTTTGTGGATTTGGAGAAGGCTGATGACCGTGTCCCCAGGGGCACCCTGTGGGGGGCGCTCCAGGGGTATGGGGTGGATGGTCTTTTGTTAAGGGCCATTCAGTCCCTGTACCAGAGGAGTGTGAGTCTGGTCCACATAGCCGGCAGTAAGTCGGACCTGTTCCCAGTGAGGGTTGGACTCCGCCAGGGCTGCCCTTTGTCACCGGTCCTGTTCATAACCTTTATGGACAGGATTTCTAGGAGCAGCCGTGGTGTGGAGGGTGTCGAGTTTGGTGACAGGAGAATCTCGTCTCTGCTTTTTGCAGATGATGTGGTCCTCCTAGCTTCATCAGGCTCTGACCTTCAACTCTGGCTGGGATGAAGATCAGCACCTCCAAATCTGAGACCATGGTCCTTGACCGTAAAAGGGTGGCTTGGCAACTCTGGATCAGGAGATAGGTCCTACTCCAGGTGGAGGAGTTTAAGTATCTCGGGGTCTTGTTCACATGTGAGGGAAGGAGGGAGCAGGAGATCGACAGGCGGACTGGGGCAGCGTCTACAGTGATGCGGACGCTGAACTGATCTGTTGTGGTGAAGAAGAAGCTGAGCCAGAAAGCAAGGCTCTCAATTTACCAGTCGATCTACCTCGCAATCCTCACCTATGGTCATGAGCTTTGGGTAATGACCGAAAGAACGAGATCGTGGATAAAAGCGGTCGAAATGGGTTTCCTGTGCAGGGTGGCCGGGCTCAGCCTTAGGGATAGGGTGAGGAGCTAGATCACCACTAGATCAGCAGCAGCATGTTCAAGCAGGTCATCAGCATCAACACTCGCTAGCAGGCCCAGAGTGACTAATCAGGAGGGTCTGGATAATTCCCGGTGGGCCCCTCTGATAAATGGGCCGCAAGGGCCGGTGTATAGGTTGATCACGTACGCTGCTACGCTGTCCCCGAGCCGCCTCTATGACCACTAGGTCTCGATTCTTTTTCTTCTCCAGGCGCACCCTGACATTACCCTTCAGGTGACTCAGGGTGGTGTGGAGAAGGCTGGAACTCAAAACAGAAAAACTCCCGCAGCCCCGCAGTCAGAAGCAAGATCAGCAGCAAGCATCGGCAGGTAGGATTACTCACTGAGTGAATATTATAAAAATGATTATAATGAAGAGTATGGTGAGACCTGCTCTATAAAAGCTGTCTAGATGCTGCTGGTTCTGTCTGGACCCGACAGTAAATCCTGGGGTTCATATTCTTTCCATGGTGCTATTGTGCGTTGGCGTGACACCACGCACAACTTCTGCTCTTCAAACAGGAAACCACAATAATTCCTGGTGGTCTAGTGGTTAGGATGTGGTGCTGTCACACCGGTGATCTGGGTTTGAATCCTGGTCTGAAAACCAACAATAATTTATTTCTTTATTTAGACTTTATTTCTCAGTGTTTCAGCTGAAATCTTGATGTTTTCCTCCTGCATGGCTCTCAGGCTGTCAGACCTGTCTTCCTCCCTCAGATGATTTTTCTAGTTAATGGATTGAATTAAGTAATAATTATATGATGGATCTTTTTCAAAATCAGAGTTTTTATAAGTCACTAAATCAGACACATCAACAGTTGGTCATATAATAATCAGACTCTTATCCATCAGTCATTATTACCTAAAGCTGGAATTTCCACCTCTGTTTTATTTGTCCAGGTTTAACTTGCTCTGTTTAACTCAGGTTCTTAGATTTATGAAATATAACTTGTGATGAACTGTTTCCTTGCAAAGGAAAATATATAATAGTATTTTTAGAAAGTGCAACTAAAATGTAATATTCAGTATTCTAATAAATTCATTTATTTTATTTTGAAGTTCTGATATCTCTGAACACCTTTTTGAACAGAAAAGGTTCCAAACAGATTTGACTATAGACTCTGATATTGTTAAAAAAGGATGTTGTAAAGAATAATGTTGGAGACGTGACCTGATGTTGAAGTAAACCGACTTTATGAAGAAACCCTACTGCACCGAATAGGAAATATTTTAGCAAAATACACAGAATTACAAGGTTTTACAGAACAGTGTGCTGTTGAATTAATTGTTGTTGACTTAACATATAAGGTTATGATTTAATGATTTAATCATAATAGGTCGTGATTCTAAAGTGGGCCGGTCTGAGGCCTGCTAGCTAGAATAGCAGCAGCACGAGCAGAAGCTCAAGCATCAAAAGCCAGATTGGCCAATGCTGAAAAGGAGATGAGCATAAAAGTAGAAAAGGCCCATCTAGAGGCAAGTCTTGAGGTAATCAATCCTCAAAAAAATGCTGATGCAGCAATTTTTGACGTGGGCGAATCAAAGGAAGAGTTTACATTTTTGCCCCTACGAGCAACCTCTGAGCCAAAAGTGAGTGAATACATAAATAAACAACATTCTGTCTCAAGACAATACACTTCAAAACGACGACAGCAAATATCAAAATGAACAATGTAAAGAACCAGAAACGTACACACCTCTTTGCCCTGTTACGGGTGGCTGTCAGAGGCGGAGGGTTCCAGTCCGTCCTGCGGCTGTTCAGCACCCTGGACAGCGGCACGCTGACATGCCGCTCAGCTGCTGCAATCACGCAGCTGTTTCAAATTTAGATTGATCAGGGCTCATCCTCAGGTTAGGAGGAAGCAGTCAGTACAGAGTGGGACTCAGAGCGGTACTGACGTCCCCCAACTAGGCTGTGGAGTGTGTGTGTGTGAGTGAGTGAGTGAGACAGAGAGAGAGAAAGAGAGAGAGAAAGAGAGAGAGAAAGAAAGAAAGAAAACAGTGTTCGTTTCGTTTTAGTGCAGGAATCTGCAGCTCTGTTAAAAGAGCCTTTTTCGTTTGGTGCATCGTTTTGGAATCTTTATTGTCTTTATTATCCTCCTTAGTCGTGCGTCTTTAGTTTAATAGAAAATCCTTAGTTTAATATAGGGTTTAGTTTATTATAATAATCTTTAGTTTAGCATAATAGTTCTTAGTTTAATAGTTAATAAAAATAGTGATTTATATAGTTTATCCTGGGTCGTAGAATTATTCTCCCCAGCGTTTTGTGTTTGTTTATCCTCCCTTTTTAGTTGAAGAGTGTTTTATTTTGTTACTAATAACTCCTTTCATTTCAGCAGTGCCTCTTCCTGCTTGTTTTATGAGGGAGTGAATAATAAAACATTTTTGTAAAATCGTACACTTTGTCTCTGGAGCACTTTTTGTTAGATCCCTTTGTATTCTACTCCTAGACATCAAAAGGGATCGTAACATGCCCCAAACAAGATTCAGTGCAGTACTCGTTTGTGCCACAAGATGGTGCTAAGCAACCACTACAAAGAGACGTAATCCCAAAAGCTCTTCACAATGTGTTACATCCACAGCAGGGGCTAAGCCCAAATAATAATGCTGATAGCACAACAAGTGACCTTGCCAGATTCCTAGTCAAGAGTCAGGTGGTTACTGGAGGACTGTCTAAATCTGATGATAAACCAGAGAGTTACCTCAGCTGGAAAGCTGTCAGGGGGTGAGGTGCAAGTGAACCCAAGAGCAACAGTGACGAAATGGAGAAGGCAAAGGTAAGACTCAAAAAAGGATTTATTACAAATCCAAAGGGATCCAAAAATACAAACTCTGGGCAGAATAAGGAAGACTAAATTAGGAGGCTAAACTGGATTAACAGGACTACAACTAAGACTAGGAGCTCAAAACACAGTTGACAAAGCAGCAAGAGGACAGGACACAGGAGGGTTTAAATACTAAGGGAGCAATCAAGGGAGAACGAGAGGCAGGTGTGGACAATGACAAGACACGTGAAACACAGAGGAGAACTAACAAGACTAATCACAGAGTTCTAACACAGATGATGACTAACACAGAACTATAAGCACCAAAGATAAACACAGGAAACTAACAAAACACAGAGGACTGACTGAAGACACAGAACTACTAAGAACACAGACTGACCAGGGCTATAAACACAAAACATAGAAGACTAAACAGTGATCTATAAACACAAAGACCTAAACTGTAAGGACTATAAACACGAGACTAAACTGAACACAGTAACTAAACACAGGAGAAATAAATACAGGGAACTAACTAAACACATTGACCAAAGTGAAACTATACACACAGAGACTAACTGGAATATATTAAACACAGAGGATACCTAAAACAAGGATCTGAAATAAACACAGGAAACTAAACACAAAAGACTAAACTATGAACTACAAATACAAAACACAGAGACCTAGACTAACAATACAGAACACAGGGATCACAGGGACAGTACCAGACAGGGATCAGAAACTAAACACAGGAGAAAACTAACAATACACACAGGAAACCAGGGGAACTATAAAACAGAGAATGACTGGACTAAACTAAATAAAGAGGATAGACTACTAGAGGATAACCAAAACACACAGGAGACGCTATTGAGGCAGCGTACTTAGTTCAGACGTACTGTCAAGTTCTGCCTTTGTTTGTGCAGATTCCCCACTTGAAAGGGACGAAAGCGTCCACGCAGCTCTCCCAACTGGATTTACTCAAGGACCAGGCTGTTATCTCCTTTTATCTTTCATTTTTATTTGAAGTTAATTTTGATCACAGGTGATCTCTTTAGCAGGTAAAAACCTTAAATCCAAAAAAAAAGTATATATAAATATACAGTAAACACTGAAATACATAATACTAACAATAATTCATTTTAACATAAATTAAATACGTAAATTGCCCATCTCAACTAAATATGATAGACAAAATCATTTAAATACCACACACCACATCATAATAGTGTTTATATTATTAGTTTAGACAAATAAGTAAATAATTAATTTGATTTTAACCTTAAAGTGCATTTTCCATTTGAATAGTTTCATATAAATTTACTTAATATAGAATATAATTACAATAAATATAATTTTTGACTTGTATAAATATATAAATCTCTTAAACATTTTACATTTCATTTAAACTATTTCATTTTTAAATTACTTATACTTTAACAATGTTTCCAGTCAATAATCACTAGCTAAAACTCTCAAAATACTAAGCAACATAAGTAACATTTAATATCAGCAAACATTGATATCAGCGATAGTTGATTGCTCACAGGTGTTTATTGTCACCACGCACCGGAGCTGATGCTAACGCCAAAGCTAACAGAAATAAGTCCAGCAGCAGAGTCTCTTAACATTACAGTCTCTTTCTTACCGGCTGCCTTCCTGCTAGTTTGCAGACGCTTCCAGTGCTGCACATCGCATGAACAGGTCACACACACAAGTCCGTCTTGTTTGCAGTTTACCTTGTTCAGTTACTGTCAGACGCCGGCATGTGTCGCTCTTTTTATGGTCCGTGTTGCACCTGCAACTTGAGTTCCGGTCCCGTTTTTTTTCTTCTTTTTTTTCTTCTTTCACAGCTTTAACTTAACACCTCCCACTCCATCTTCCTGTCTCCGTGGGAGGCACATGGAAGATTGCCGTTTTCTAGTCAGGTGCTCCTTCAGATTTATTTTCTTCTGAGCTGGAAGTCTTTTCTTCTTTAGGCAGTAAGACAACAAGCCTTCTGACGTCTCTGCGGACAATAGTGACTTTTGGTGACTCATCCTTCCCTGAACGGGCCGAACCTCGTTTCAATCCCTTTGCCATGGCAACACAGCAACTGGGAGTGACTTGGATTTCCACATCCCTTACGATGCCTTTGCTGTCGGGGTTGGTAGTCACAACTCTTCCTAACGTGAATTGACCCCTTAGGGCGTTTTGATCACACACCCAGACAATATCGCCAACAGCAACATTCCTTTGCTTTGTGTGCCACTTCTCTCTCACAAAGAGATGTGGTCCAGCAAGTTGTCTCCAGCTTCTCCAGAACCTTGTTACTTCTGCCTCCATTTCTCGCAGTCGTTTATAAGAGTAACTGGAGAAATCAAAGCTGCTTACTTTCCCTCTTTGGGATGTGCGACCGAGCAAAAGACAGTTGGGAGTAATGTATTGGATGCAACCTTCTCTGCTTTGCTCTCTTGCATCTATAGGTCTTTCATTTGCAAGGTTGGCTGCCATGCAAAGGGTGGTATGAAATTCACTATAAGTGAGCATGGATCCTTTTCCAAGGCTTTTAAGAGCTCTCTTCATAATGCCGACAGCGGCTTCAGCAGCCCCATTTCTATGTGGCGAGTCGGCTGGGAAAATAGTCCATGTCCAGTCTGTTCCATTTTTTGCTGCAGCTTCCTCCAGATCTGCCTTGTCTTGGTCATCAAGGTATTTGTAGAGCTCCTTTAGAACTGGTTTGGCCCCAACAAAATTTGAACCTGGGTCTGACCAGACTTTCTTTGGGTGGCCCCGAATTGCCGTGAACCTTAAATAGGCCATCAAAAAGCTCTCTGTTGATAAAGAGCTGGCCACCTCAATATGAATGGCTCTGCTTGCCATGCAGCAAAACACCACTCCCCAGACCTTAAGAGTCACCCTCTTTTTAACTTCATCTCTGACATGATAAGGTCCAAAGAGGTCAACTGAGGTGTACTCGAATGGAGCAGCAGGTCTTGTCCTCTCTAAAGGTAAGTCCCCCATTATTTGTTGGCACTTACGAGCTCTTGTCTTTTTACAGACTATGCAGTCTTCAACGGCTTTTTGAGCCACTCTTCTTCCTTTTATGACCCAGGCTATTTGCCTCATCCTCAGCAGGGTTCCAGCAATGCCATCATGAGCTTTTGCATGGGCTTCTCGAGCTAAGAGGGTCGATACCCAGGCTTTAAGGGGAATGAGTGGAACTGCAACCCCGTCTTCTGTGAAGACCTGCACTCTGCCTCCACAAAGAAACAGTCCAGACTTCTTGTCTCGGTAAGCAACCAATCGGTCAAGCGTTGTGCTTGGGAAAACAACACCTTCTTGAATGGTAAAGAAAATGTCTTTTAGCGCATTCTCTCGCTCCTTCACAGAAATAACTCCTGTCGGGCAGATTTCCTCCCACTTTGGATTCTTTATAGCTTGTGTCTTTCTGAGGAACTTTTTGGCAGCTCTCCATATCCATGCGATGGTCTTGATCAGTTTACTCAATAAACTGAACCGACTGAAATCCACCAGCCCCTGCAAGGAAACCGGTTTTTACTGTCAAGTTCTGCCTTTGTTTGTGCAGATTCCCCACTTGAAAGGGACGAAAGCGTCCACGCAGCTCTCCCAACTGGATTTACTCAAGGACCAGGCTGTTATCTCCTTTTATCTTTCATTTTTATTTGAAGTTAATTTTCATCACAGGTGATCTCTTTAGCAGGTAAAAACCTTAAATCCAAAAAAAAAGTATATATAAATATACAGTAAACACTGAAATACATAATACTAACAATAATTCATTTTAACATAAATTAAATACGTAAATTGCCCATCTCAACTAAATATGATAGACAAAATCATTTAAATACCACACACCACATCATAATAGTGTTTATATTATTAGTTTAGACAAATAAGTAAATAATTAATTTGATTTTAACCTTAAAGTGCATTTTCCATTTGAATAGTTTCATATAAATTTACTTAATATAGAATATAATTACAATAAATATAATTTTTGACTTGTATAAATATATAAATCTCTTAAACATTTTACATTTCATTTAAACTATTTCATTTTTAAATTACTTAAACTTTAACAATGTTTCCAGTCAATAATCACTAGCTAAAACTCTCAAAATACTAAGCAACATAAGTAACATTTAATATCAGCAAACATTGATATCAGCGATAGTTGATTGCTCACAGGTGTTTATTGTCACCACGCACCGGAGCTGATGCTAACGCCAAAGCTAACAGAAATAAGTCCAGCAGCAGAGTCTCTTAACATTACAGTCTCTTTCTTACCGGCTGCCTTCCTGCTAGTTTGCAGACGCTTCCAGTGCTGCACATCGCATGAACAGGTCACACACACAAGTCCGTCTTGTTTGCAGTTTACCTTGTTCAGTTACTGTCAGACGCCGGCATGTGTCGCTCTTTTTATGGTCCGTGTTGCACCTGCAACTTGAGTTCCGGTCCCGTTTTTTTTTCTTCTTTTTTTTCTTCTTTCACAGCTTTAACTTAACACCTCCCACTCCATCTTCCTGTCTCCGTGGGAGGCACATGGAAGATTGCCGTTTTCTAGTCAGGTGCTCCTTCAGATTTATTTTCTTCTGAGCTGGAAGTCTTTTCTTCTTTAGGCAGTAAGACAACAAGCCTTCTGACGTCTCTGCGGACAATAGTGACTTTTGGTGACTCATCCTTCCCTGAACGGGCCGAACCTCGTTTCAATCCCTTTGCCATGGCAACACAGCAACTGGGAGTGACTTGGATTTCCACATCCCTTACGATGCCTTTGCTGTCGGGGTTGGTAGTCACAACTCTTCCTAACGTGAATTGACCCCTTAGGGCGTTTTGATCACACACCCAGACAATATCGCCAACAGCAACATTCCTTTGCTTTGTGTGCCACTTCTCTCTCACAAAGAGATGTGGTCCAGCAAGTTGTCTCCAGCTTCTCCAGAACCTTGTTACTTCTGCCTCCATTTCTCGCAGTCGTTTATAAGAGTAACTGGAGAAATCAAAGCTGCTTACTTTCCCTCTTTGGGATGTGCGACCGAGCAAAAGACAGTTGGGAGTAATGTACTGGATGCAACCTTCTCTGCTTTGCTCTCTTGCATCTATAGGTCTTTCATTTGCAAGGTTGGCTGCCATGCAAAGGGTGGTATGAAATTCACTATAAGTGAGCATGGATCCTTTTCCAAGGCTTTTAAGAGCTCTCTTCATAATGCCGACAGCGGCTTCAGCAGCCCCATTTCTATGTGGCGAGTCGGCTGGGAAATAGTCCATGTCCAGTCTGTTCCATTTTTTGCTGCAGCTTCCTCCAGATCTGCCTTGTCTTGGTCATCAAGGTATTTGTAGAGCTCCTTTAGAACTGGTTTGGCCCCAACAAAATTTGAACCTGGGTCTGACCAGACTTTCTTTGGGTGGCCCCGAATTGCCGTGAACCTTAAATAGGCCATCAAAAAGCTCTCTGTTGATAAAGAGCTGGCCACCTCAATATGGATGGCTCTGCTTGCCATGCAGCAAAACACCACTCCCCAGACCTTAAGAGTCACTCTCTTTTTAACTTCATCTCTGACATGATAAGGTCCAAAGAGGTCAACTGAGGTGTACTCGAATGGAGCAGCAGGTCTTGTCCTCTCTAAAGGTAAGTCCCCCATTATTTGTTGGCACTTACGAGCTCTTGTCTTTTTACAGACTATGCAGTCTTCAACGGCTTTTTGAGCCACTCTTCTTCCTTTTATGACCCAGGCTATTTGCCTCATTCTCAGCAGGGTTCCAGCAATGCCATCATGAGCTTTTG